>PVJO010008658.1:0-73961 GCA_004026905.1 Hystrix cristata | reverse complement strand
TTGTAGAATTCAGCTGTGAAGCCATCAGGACCTGGGCTTTTCTTTGTTGGTAGGTTTTTGATTACCTCTTCAATTTCAATGGCTGATATTGGTTTATTAAGAGTTTGTATCTCTTCTTGGTTTAGTTTTGGTAATTTGTATGTTTCTAGGAATCTGTCCATTTCTTCCATGTTTTCCATCTTGTTTGAGTATAAGTTCATGAAGTAGGTGTTGATGATCCTTTGGATTTCTAACGGGTCAGTTGTGACTTCCCCCCTTTCATTTTTCATTGCATGAATTTGGGTCTTTTCCTTCCTTTTTTTGATCAGGTTGGCTAGGGGTTTGTCTATTTTGTTTAGTCTCTCAAAGAACCAACTCTTTGATTCGTTGATTCTTTGTATTGTTTTCTTGGTCTCAATTGCATTGATTTCAGGTCTGATCTTAATGATTTCCTCTCTTGTATGAGCTTTAGGTTTGTTTTGTTCTTCTTTTTCTAGTTGCTTGAGCTTCAACATTAAGTTGTTTATTTGAGCTTTTTCTGTCTTCTTGATGTGGGAGCTCAATGCGATAAACTTCCCCCGTAGCACTGCTTTCATTGTATTCCATAAGTTCTGGTATGTGGTATTGTCGTTATCATTTAACTGTATAAATCGCTTAATTTCTTCTTTAATTTCTTCTGTGACCCAGCTGTTATTCAGGAGGATATTACTTAGTTTCCATGTGTTTATGTGGCATTTTTGGTTTTTGTTGCCATTGAATTCTAGTTTCATTGCACTATGGTCCGATAGTTTGCATGGGATAATTTCAATTCCCTTACATTTACTTAAGTATCCTTTATGGGCTATTATGTGGTCTATTTTGGAAAACGACCTGTGTGCAGCTGAGAAGAATGTGTATTCTGCTGTTGTAGTGTGAAACACTCTGTACACATCTGCTAAGTCCATTTGTTCACAGAGTTGATTCAGTTCTGATATTTCTTTGTTAATTTTCTGTCTAGTTGATCTGTCACTTTGTGAGAGTGGGGTGTTGA
This sequence comes from Hystrix cristata, assembly GCA_004026905.1. Lineage (NCBI taxonomy): Eukaryota > Metazoa > Chordata > Mammalia > Rodentia > Hystricidae > Hystrix > Hystrix cristata. Next base: position 72,952 of record PVJO010008658.1, on the reverse strand, counting down.
AGTCTCCCATTATAATTGTGTTAGTGTTTATTTGATCTTTCATGTCCTTTAATACTAGTTTTATGTATTTAGGTGCACCAATATTTGGTGCATAAATATTAATGATTGTTATTTCTTCCTCTTGAAGTTTTCCCTTGAGATGTATGTAATGGCTGCCTTTATCCCTCTTGATTAGTCTTGGCTTGAAGTTTACTTTGTCTGAGATTAGGATAGCTACTCCTGCTTTTTTTGGGGTTTCTGTTGCCTGAAATACTGTTTTCCATCCTTTGATTTTCAATCTATGTATTTCCTTTTGGGTTAGATGTGTCTCTTGTATGCAGCATATTGCTGGATCTTCTTTCTTGATCCATTCTGCTAGCCTATTTCTTTTGATAGGTGAGTTGAGTCCGTTTACATTGATGGTTACAGCTGTTATGATTTGACTCTTTTTTGCCATATATTTTTTCTGTTGTTGGTTCTGTGTTTCATCTCAGTTCAATTGCTTATCTTTCTTAGTGGGATTTTATTAGTGTCCTTGTAATTGTAGTTAACTCTTTCCTTCTCCAGGATCTCCTTCAAGATATTTTGTAGAGGTGGTTTGGAAGTTATAAATTTCTTCAGTTGTTCTTTGTCATGGAGGTGTCTTATTTCATTGTTGAATTTGAAAGATAGTTTGGCCAGGTACATCAATCTGGGTTGGAGATTGCTTTCCTTTAAGGCTTGAAATACCTTGTTCCAGGCTCTCCTTGCTTTTAAGGTTTGTGTAGAGAAATCTGTGATTCTTATGGGTTTACTTTTATAGGTGATTTGTCTTTTTTCTCTGATCATTTTCAGTATTCTGTTTTTTTGCTGAATTTCTGGAATCTTGATTATTATATGTCTTGGTGTGGATTTATTTTGGTTATGAGTAATTGGGGTTCTATATGCCTCACTTATCTGTATATCAAGTTCTTTTCTCATACTTAGGAAGTTTGCCATCACTACTTCTGTAAATAATCTTTTTAGATCCTTCGTATTGTCTCCTGCTTTTTCATTCACTCCTGTCACTCTTATATGGTTCCTCTTTGCATCATCTTGCAGATGTTGTGATTTTTCATATTCTCTAGCTATTTTTAAGAGGTCTTTCTTTTCATTCTCACTAATTGCTGACCTGTCTTCTAGTTCTGAGATTCTATCTTTGCTCTCATTCATTTGGCTCTGTATACTTTCCAGTGAGTTTTTTTATTTCTTGGATATCTTTATGGATCTGTTTCATAGGCTCCATTTCTTTGCTAAGTTGTATATTCAAATTTTCGATTGTTTTTCTTAGTTACTCTGTTTTTTTATCTGTGTCTACCCTGAAGTCACTAAGCAAATCTTTTATTATGTTGGTCATCTCTTTCCTGATCTGGTCTATTACCTCTAGCTTGATGTTCTCTATTGCTGCACCTATCTGTTTTTCAACTTCTGTTGCTATCATCTCTGAAAGTTTGATTGGGTGGCTTCTGAATTCCTCAATGTCATTGTCCTCTGTATTTATTCTGGGTGGGCTGGGGATCTGGGGTTGTTTTTTGCCTCTATGTCTGGTCATTTTCTTTGTATACATATGTACTTTATCCCTCTTGGCTTGTTCTCCAAATTGGTTTGATATTTTCTTTGTACGAGGTTACAAAAAGATAGGTAATAGTGTTCTCCTCGGGGATGTCTGTTTTTGCAGTTTCTTCTGGGTATATGTATTTCTTGGCTCTTATGACCTGTATACTTCCCAGGTTATCTTCAATGACAAGGTCGAGGTTGACTCTACTTGGTAATGGTGGTTTTGGAGAGGGGAAAGGAAAAGAGAGTAACAAAGAAAAATGCTAAAAGAGGGACAATGGGAGAAGAAAGAAGAAGAAAATAGAGAAATATACAAACAGGCAAAAAAATGGCTGGGAGAGTAGCAGAGGACAGTGTTACCTGTGTTGAGACCCCGACCTTATGCATATATTTTGATGGATCCAGACCCTGCTGGTGTGCGGGCTGGCTCTGTGCCCCGGGTGTAGCCACCTGGGGTGGGCAGTGGGGGCTGGGCCTAGCAAGGTCCGCCAAACTGTTTCACCTCACTCTGCCGTATTCTGTGGGTTAGGAGATAGGCTGCGCTGTTCACAGGCTGCCCACCAAAGCCAGGCAGGTCCCTGCAGCTAGCAGTTCAGTTAGGGAACCTCCAGGTCCAGCTCTGTGCTCCAGGTGTAGCCACCTGGGGCCAGATTTTGAAAGTTTTTACCATTAAGAAATAATAAATGCTGCAGGAAATAGATACGTTTCCTCTGATTTCAACACCACATGATGTATAGAAATCCTACATGGTACTCCATAAAATAGAAATAATTTTATATGTAATTCAAGAATATTGTGTGCTTCTAAGACAGAATAATTTAGTAATCAGTTATGATGAAAACAGGAAACTAAAACAATCTAGTAAAGATGTGTTCTGTTAATCTATTCATCTGCTGAAAGGTATACAGGCTGCTTTGGGAAAATAACTTTTATGAATTGTGCTGCTATAAACATGGGTATGCAGACATGACAGTAGTACAATAAGTTTAGCTCTTTGAAGGAGGCACCTAGAAGGAAAATAGCTGGGCCATATGGAGTTTCTAAGTTTAGTTCTTTGAGATGTCTCCTTACTGATTTCTGTAATGGCTGTACTAATTTACATTCCCACCAACAATGTGGGAAGGTTCCTTTTTCTCCACAGGCATGCCAGCATTTGTTATTTTTGACTTTTGATTGCCATTCTTCTGGTGTAAGATGGAGTCTTAGCATTGTTTTACTTTCCATTTCTCTACTGACCAAGATATAAAAGAAAGATGGAGGAAGATAGACACCTATAAACATGGGTGTGCATGAATCACTTTAATATGGTGCCTTTAACTCCTTTGAGAAAATACCTAGAAGGGGAATTTCTGGGTTGGATGCAATTTCTAGTTTCAGTTTATTGAAGACTCTCCACACTGATTTCCATCATGGCTGTACTAGTTTGCATTCCCACCAACCATGTGGGAGGGTTCCTTTTTCATCATGTTCTCGTCAGTGTTTGTTATAATTTGATTTCTTGATGTTTGCCTTTCTTCCTGGAGTGAGATGAAATCTCAGTGTTGTTTTAATTTGCATTTCTCTAGTAGCCAGCAATTTCAGAAAAGATGTTGAACAACTTTTCTGAATTTCTTCAGAGGCAAATGATTGTTTACAGGGAACACAATGCCAACATACTGTGCATTTATAACATCTGTAGAAGCAGAATAGGAAACGAAGGACAGAGATGGTGGAAGGACACAAGTTACAAAGACTTTGCTATCTGTATGTAGTATTTAGTTAGGGTCCTAGGGTAGGTGAGAACGTATTAGAAACCCTAGAATGGTTCTGCTCAGCATCCCTTTGCACACTTAAACTCATTAAGGAAACCAAGGAGACTTTTGGGGAGAGGTGCTGTGGCTGGGATCCAGAATGTCCCCAAAGAGCTCACTGTGTTGAATGGTCAGTTGTCAGGTGGTATTCTCAGGGGAACTGATTGGATCATGAGGGTTCTGACTCCATCAAGGGGATCGGTCCACTGATGAGTTCATTCACTGAACCTGGGGGCTGTGAGGGGTGGAACCTCATTGGAGGGAGCTGGACCCTGGCAGCTGCATTCAAAGGGTAGATGCTGTCTCAGGCCTCTTTTTCCCTGGCCTTGTCCCTCTCCCTGTGTCCCCTCACTGTCTTCTTAGGCGAGCAGCTGTCTTCTGCCTCTCCCCTTCACCATGATTTTCTGCCTCACCATAAGACCAAAAACAGTGGAGCCAGTCGATCATTGAATGAAACCTCTGAAACCATGAACCAAAATGAACCTTTCCTCCTCTCAGCTGTTTTTCTCAGGTGTTTGTTCATAGCAATGGAAAGCTGACTACCACAGCAGGTGTACTGAAACATTATATATTGGATGCTAAAACTGAGAAATACTAAAAATCTTCTGTATTGAATCACTTAACTATACAAAACAAAAAGCAGTTATGTTACACGGAATTTTTGTGAAAAGTAGCTACATTTTTCTAATCAGAAAACAAACCTGGGGTGGAGATGGCATTACTTTACCTTTTGCCAATCTTTTAATATCTGGCATGAGAGTAGAGAGCTGTATTCCTGCGTATTAATCTCTTATGAAACACTATTGCTGATGAAGTGTGGGAGTAAACCTGATCTTACCCAGGATGTAACTGATAAATGAAGTATTTTCATAGTACTTTCACATAGAATGTAGATTACATTTCATTCTTCATTAAAGTCCATACATTATCATCCTTTAGATGTTGCATGCAGATGGAAAAACCCCACCATGCAAACTAGCTGTTTTGGTATCAGGTGAAGTGCCTCATTTCACACTGACAAAAGGATAAAGATCAAGAATAGATAATAACTCTGTATACAGCTCTTTAAAGAATACTAAAGTTCTTAGAGAAACTCAAAACAGAAATGGACAGCAGAGAAGTCCAAAGTGATTCCCAAAAGTCCTCTCTTGATAGCTTATAAAGCAACCGGAGGAGAGAAAACCAGGAAACAGAAATGTTTTGAGTGGCACATCAGCCAACTTGGACTAATTAATCTTTATAGAACACTTTACCAACAGCACCAAGTATGTCTTCTTTTTACATGCACGCAATTCGCCAAGATAGGCCTAATTGAGAGTGTGTTAGTCAGCTTTCCTGTCTCTGAGACAAAATAGTCAACACCCACAACATAGAGGAGGAGAGGTTTAATTTGGCTCATGGTTTCGGGGCATTCCATCCCTGGTCAGCTGGCTCCAAGACAGAAACAACATGGTAGACAAGCAAGTGGAGGAAAGATATTCAAACCCTGGAGCCAGAAAGCAGAGAGTGAGAAGAGAGTAGCCAGAGCTAAGAATACACGATTTTGGGCAATACCCCCAGTGACCCCCCATCTTCTGACCAGGCTGCACTTTGAGTATATGAAACTTTGGGGTGACGTTTTAGAAACCATAAAAAAATTAAATATCTCAAAGACATTTCAAAAACAACAGTCATACAGATTATATTCTCCAGCTACACAAGATTATACTGAAAAAAATCCCACATTTATAGATACTTTAAATGTTTCAAAGTTATAGAAAAAGGTTCTATAAAACCTTTGAAAGAAAAAAATCATACCAGAGTTAGAAATTATTTTAAGATAAACAAAATATCAAAATATCTATTATAGTTGCAGCTCATTCTACATTTAGTTAAATATGTGGTTTTAATGGCTCATATAAGGGAAAAGGGAAAGATTTAAAGCACGAGTATCTCGCCTCCTGTCTTCCTTGGGCTGCACTGAGTGAAGAAGAATTGTCTCAAGCCACATACAAAATGTATAATATAGTTAATTTACATAAGTCATAAAGCTGGCTCCATTTTATAAGATTTTTATTATACCATTTTTAAGAAAGAGGGCAACAAAAACAAAACCATTGGGGTATTTAACTTTATTTTTGTGAAGCTAACATTGCAATTTCTATTTCAATGGAAATAGTTGAAATTCTTAGTGAGTTCCCAGGTTCCCGAGTTCTCAGTGAGAAATTTTTAATTTAATTTTACTCTTCTTATCTTTCACCATCGACGATAGTTTTTTCACAAATGTACACACTTCCAAAATGTGATGAGTTGAATAAGGCATGATTGTGAGGAGTGGGATATTTTTCTCTGGGTAAATTGAGTTCTCTTCAAAGTCTAGTAAAGACACATGATTCATTTTTCTTTGAGTTGATTACCTGATTGCAACTATATATATTCCAAATATTAGTAAATTAGCAACTATTTATTTTTTAGTATGAGCTATGTTGTATATATACTTATGACAATATCATGAACAAAATTGTATGTGATATATCCTTGTACTTCCTATAGCACTGCTGTTAAAATATATTTCACCTTACTATATTTTTTAATGAAATAATACAACAAGCCCAAGTTTAATAATTAAATAAGAAAATTTACATGTCTGCTTAATAACAACGCCTGTCTTCACAGGCACATGCACATGTCTAATAGGTTGAAATACTATTATCAGCAGTTTCTGAGTTTTACTTGCCAAGTCACACGAGAGCAGATAATTATTCATGCATGTGGGTTTCAAATTTTGACTGACTAGTGGGTACCAGAGACTGAGTAAGCACTGCACTGTGACATCCCCTACACTGTGGTCAGTTGTCACCTATCCAGTCTGCCCTAAAATACTGGGCATTTAAGCCATGAAAGATATTGCTAAAAACCACGTAATACTGTTAAGAGTTTACAATCCTGCAGGGCTGTATTACTAGCTGTCCAGGTCCCCATGTAGCCAGCAGGCCACGGGTTAGACGTACCTGATTTAAAGTAAACTATATATGCTGTCAGCTTAAGAATTCAAAAAAGAAGAAAAAACTGCATATGAACAAGTAAAAGAAACTAAAAGATTTAAAGTGGAAACCAATACAGTAGAAAAGGAGGAAAACAATAGTGAAAACTGAAAAGATCCCATCCAAGTTTGGATAAAGAGGGTAAGAGGGGATTATCCTCATCTTCTTCCTGATCTCGGAGACTTCTAGGTTTCGTCCAGCAGGGACAGTACTGTGCATTTGCATTTTGTAGATGCCCTTTGTCAGGTTTCCGAGTTTGGGGAGTCTTTTTGTCATGAAAAGGTATTGGGTTTTCTTAACCGCCTTTTCAACCCCCATTGAGATTATTGCATACTTTTGTTTTTCTTTGCTTTTTTCTACCAGTACTATGTATTACATTAATTTTGTGTGATGAAATAAGCGTTCACTTCAGGGATATGTTCCAGTGTCATGATGTACTTCACTTACGTGCTGGTTTTTGCTGACTAGCATTCTGTTTAAGGTACTTCCATCTATACTCATAAAGGGCATTGGCTTCTTAGGTGACTGGAGAGGAGGGTGAGGCCCACCAGGTGGCACGAGCTGTACCAGATGCTGCTCTACATGGACCAAAGCCGAACTCCCATATAGGTTCTTATACTGTCACACCTGATGGAAGAGGAGAAGCTACAGGACCAAGAGCACCTGTGAGTATAGGTGCAGCAAAATGAATAGATGGAGTGGGTCTGGTGCAGCCCCAGCTCACCAAGTGGAGTGTGGTGGGTGAGAAGACAGAGGCACTGGGAGTGGGGCCCATTTCAGGGAGCAGGAGATAAGGACAGGGGCGATTGCTTGGGAAATTCTGTCCTACATCACCTTTGAACCTTGCTGTTTGGGCCTGATTGGAAAGCAGAGCCCTTGGCCTCCCCTACTCAGGATGTAACCACAGAGGAGACTCTTTTTCCATTGGCAGCCTCAGTTTCTCCACTTAAAACCTAAGGCAGTGGAAGGAGGTAGAAGGCACTGGTTGCTCAGCCTTTCTTAATGTCCCATTCCTGGGATGGTTGGACTGTCCATGTATTTGATGGGTCAGATATTGCATCTTCTGTCAGGGTATGTTGGGGCCACCTGCTTTGGATGGCTCCTGCGGGCAGTCCCTCTACAGACTTTGCTTTTCAGGAGCACTAGCTGTCATTGGCTCATTAACACAGCCTTCTCCTGGTGCCTCCTGTGTAGACCCTGTGACTTGAGGTAAGGGGGCAAGTGTGTGAAGCTGCTGCCACACATTTGAGCATGGTATGGACCCCAGGGTCCACCTTATTTACACCTACAGCGGGTCTCCCTGATGCCTGGGCAGTAGCCTCATTTGTGGCATCTGTAAATGAAGAAAATGGCAGAAGTCTTGCTTGCTTGTCAGGCTGGTGTGAGCTCACCCTGACTTGTCATTCTCTACAAGACACTTCGGTGATGGATGGAATGGGGGGGATCTGTATTTTCATGGTATGATTATCTTGTCTTATACACGGAAAGATATCTACCTTATATTTGTAAAGTAAAAAGAGAAAAGTAGTACGTCCCAGGCACTGTTCTAGGCAGCCAGGAGAGTCGACATGACAAACCGAAAAGGAATCCCTGCTTCCCTGCTTCTGAAAAGGAATCCAGTAGGAGGTTGCTGTTCCAGGTGTCTGGCCCAAGATTTCAGGCAGCAAAAAGAGGCACGGAGCACTAACTCCTTAGGCATCTGATCTGTTGTCACTATCCCTGGTTGTATTTCCACTGCTGAATTATTCTAAAACACACCTCCGGTCATGTCACTTAGCTGCCCCAGAGCCTCCTGCATATTACAGAAAGGCCTCTTTCAAGAGCCGGCCTCTTTGCATCTCCCCATCCCTCCCTCAGACTGTCACCAACACCTGGCTGTCCACCCCTCCCAGGGCAGACCTCTGTTCTGTGTGGGTTTTTTCCTTCTGCGGAGCTCCCCATTGTTCACTAGATGGCGCTACAAGCGTAGCTCAAGCCTTGTTTAAGGGCCGCCGGAGTCTTGGCTTGCCTGTTCACTGGCTCGATTTCTGAAACTTACAGAAACGGCCTCAGCGCTTGTTTTATAAGTAGGCTACGTTTTTAATACAATTCTCAATGGATTTTGTGTATGCAATTAATTTTTCAGGTATGAAAAAGAAGAGTGTTAGGATATTTACTCCCCAGTCTGTTTCAGTACCACTGTCTGCTTGGAGAGCAAGCTACACTATTGCGTTCGGAAGCCAGCTGAGGATCTGAATTCTTTCATGGCCTCTTTGCATTCATTCACCTTATGTACTTTCTTTGGCTAAGTATCTGTTCAAGTCTTTGGCACATTTTTCAGTGGAGTGGTTTTATTAATATGCTTTGAATATTTATGCATTTTGGATACCATTCCTTTATGATATAAGTTTTGCAAATATTTTCTTCCTACTCGCTTGTCTCTACAGTGTTTTCTCTTAACAGTGTTTCTCACAGACTGGTAAATTTTAAGAAAGTCCAAATTATTATCGTTTTCTTTTAAGGTTTGTGCTTTTGGTGTAATAGGTGAAAAATATTTCCCTAACCAAAAGTTGCAAGGACTTGCTTTATTTTTGTGTATAGTGTAATGAGAATTTGCTGAAAATGGAAATCCAAAGATTAGAAACAGGAATGTCAATTTTAAGCAAAATGAAAACACAGACTAAAAAGGGTAATCATGGAGTGGAAAGAACTGAAGGAGGGAGCCAGAACTAAGAAAGAGGAGGTGTGTTTTTTTCCTTCCCACGTTTTTGAAAGGCCAACACAAAGAAATACACTCGTACACTCACACACACACTCAGGGCAGAATGTAATACGGTTCTCTCTTCCAAATGCAAAAAATAAATAAAATAAAAATAAAGAAAAATAAAGGTTAACATAGAGCTTGAGGCTCTACCTGTTAGGGACAGAGCAGTGGCATAGCTGAGGGGCGTGGGGCGTTTCGCTCGGGGCGGCACATTTTTTGAGCGGTGCTGCATTTAAGCAGGCTAACACATTCAGATACGCTAGAGCTAGAGCGCGGGAAACTGAAGGACCTCCCCGAGCAGCAGGAACTCTAGCTACCCCAGTCGGACAGAGCCAGCCCAAGGACGGGAGAGGGTGACTACTCCCTCTCAGCGTGCCCTCTTGGAAGCTTTGAGCACCCCAATTGGACCCCTGGGGTCAGTGCCCTTTCTAAGTGCTGAGCGCCAGCGGCAGCGGTAGGGTGGTGCTCCCGGGGACAGACCCTCCTGGAGTCCGGTGCGCTAACTGCGCGATCCCCAGCCCTCGCCCCGAGAGGGCTCCGCACCTGCGCCTCTGCTGGAGGTAGGGTAAGGGGACAACGGGGGACGTAGCTGAGGACTTCGGTTTAAAATAGGCCACCTGCTGACGCTGTAGGCTTGCTTCGCTTTCTCCAGGCGCCAGATGCGCTGCAGCTTGCATCGGGGGCATGTGGGGCCCAGGCGGTCCGTAGCAAAATCCCTGAGCTGCTCCATTTTCTTTCTTTCTTTCTTTCTTTCTTTCTTTCTTTCTTTCTTTTTTTTTTTTAGCCGGGGATCGAACTCAGGGCCTTGTACTTGCCAGGCAAGCAATCTAATGAGCTCCATTTTGATGCGCTTCCTGCGTTTCCCTGCGGGTTCTCCAGAGCTCGGCGTCGTCTGGACTGTGGTTCCTGCGGGATGAGGCTGGCTGCCTTGCGCACAGCGCGACCCGGGCAGCAGCGGTGCGCGGCGCTGCGGTGAAGGCTGCTGACGCACTCGTGGACGCGCGACTCTGCCGCGGCGGCAGCTCACGGGTGCAGGGCGCGCGCGCCCGACCGAAGCGGCGGTGCAGCCTTTGGCGCGCTCCTGCTCCTCGCGGGCCGCCATTTCCAGGTGAGAACCTGCGTGCTCCCGGGCTCGCTGGTGACCAGCACTGTGGACTGGACGGTGAGGCGCTGGAGCTCCAAGATCAAGCTGGAGCCGCGCCGGGCTGGCGAGAAGGTGGCGCCCCCGGGGCCTGAGCCCCGCTTGCACCGCGTGGGCTGCCTCAGCTTCAGCATCCTTCGACTGCCGGCAGCAGCCGCCTTGTAAGGACTTTCTCTTACATTCCCCTCCAGAGGTGTGCAACTTTAGGTTTTACGTTTCAGTGCGATTCATTTCCACTGATTATTTTATAGAAGGTGTAAAACAAGCGTTAAAATTTACCCCTTGAAAATATGTGCGATGTCCTCACAGCACTTTTTTTTTTTTTTTTTTGAAAAGACTAAACTTTCTTCCTTGAGTAGTCTTGGCACTTTGGTTACAAAACAACTTCGATCTGATCTAGTCATCTCTCCACCCTCCAACCCCACAAGTTCTTCTTCACTTTTAGGACACAGTGACGTCAGGTATTGCGGCTCCTTCCACTTTTGTCTTTGTTGGCAAACTGTTGGTTACTCTCCCTGCTTCTCCTTTTGAACAGATCACCAGAGAACTCACCCGATCATACTTACTCCTTTCTGAAGAGAATGCCTTCTGTATTTTTTTCTTTTGTCATTTTGAAGCTAAAAATTTTATCAGGATATACAACAGAATGGTCACCCTTTTCCTGGTATTAGAAGAAACTCACTCACTCTTGATTTATTAAGTATAATGCTGGCTCTAGGTTTTATCGTGGATAACCTTTATCAGATTAACAACCTCTGTTTTGCTCATAATTCCCAGAGAGATTTTTGTTTTTAATCTTGAATGGATGTTGAATCTTGTCAAAAGCCTTTTCTATGTCTTTTAAGATGATGATCTTGTGGTTCTTACAATGGTTCTAGTTTTGGTGAATTATCCCAATTAAAAAATGTTTTACCATCCTTCCCTTCCGGGCCTCAACCTCACTTGATTACAATGTATTTTACTTGTTACATGATACCAGATTTGATAGGATGTTTTTGTTCATGTTCATGGGGGATGTTGGGATGCCGTGTTCTTTTAGTGTCTTTGCCTGGCACTCTCATCTGTATATTAATAGACATATAAAATAAGTTAGAATTGTCCTCGTGTCTCCTATTTGCTGGAATTGTGTAAATTTTGTTTTCTTTCTTTAATGTTCAGTAGAATTTGCCAGTGAGAACATTAAAACATTTTCCTTGGAAGATTTCGAAGTGTACACACATTTTCCTTAATAGATACAGGGATATTTATTTAGTGTTTTTTCTTGAGTCAGTTTGGAAGTTCATGATTTGCAAAGAATTGATCCATTTAATCTAATATTGGAAGTGATGGAGATGGAGTTCTTTGTAATATTCTTATTGTCCTTCCATTTTTTCAAGTGTCTACAGTGATGTCCTTTTGTTCCTTCCTGATATAAGAAATTTTTGCCTTGTCTCCTTTTTTTATCAGTATTTCATAAAGTTTATTGATTTTATTGAGATTCCAAAGAGCAAGCTTTTTTTCTCTTATTTGCTGTTTGTGTTTCTTTTCTTTTCAAGTAATTGATTTCCTCTTTCATTACTTTGCTTCTGCATGCTTTGCATTTATTTTGCTCTAAGTTTTAAAGGTGAGAACATAGATCGTGTTTGTTTGTTTGTTTGTTTGTTTATTTCTCTATGTACAGTAGTTTGTGCTGGCCTTGAACTCACTATGCATCCCAGACTGGCCTCAGACTTGCAGAGATCCTCCTGCCCCAGCCTCCTGGGATTACAGATGTGTGCCACCACCCGGGTGAGAGCATAGATCTTTGATGTAAGACATTCCTTGTCTATAATACAAACATCAGATGCTATAAACATCTCTTTAAGCACAGGTTTAGCTAGTCCTGAATTTATTTTGATATGATTTAAATATTTTTAGTTATGTTACAATATATCCTAATTTCCCTTTTTACTTCCTATTTTACAAATGGGCTACTCAGAAATGTGCATTTTTATTTCCATATATTTTGAGATTTTCAGAATATCTATTGGTTTCTAGTTTAATACTGCTGGTTAGTGTAAAATTATTTAATATTTATTAAACTTTATGCTTTAACGTGGTGTATTTTGATGAGTGTTTCCTGTGGATTTAAAAAACCTTCTATTCTACTTTTTTGGTTTGAGTGTTCTATAAATGTTGATTATGCCACTATTGTTGACAGTGTTCCTAGGTGTGTTTTGCATTACATTTTTCATGGATTTATTCCTCTACTTACTAGGTCAGTTGTTAAAGTCCTCCAAAATGGTGATTTGGTTTGTTTTCACAGTTTTAAAATTAAAGTGTATATTTTAGTTCACAGCAAAATGTATTGGAAAATCCAGAGAGTCCTATATCCTCATTGTCTCAACACATCCAAACCCTCTCCCTCTAATGACACTGTGCTGTAGAGTGATGCAGTTGTTACAGGACGGATGAATGGATGAACCTACAATGACACATGGTCATCACCCACAGTCCACAGTTTACATTAGGATACACTGTTGAAGTTTTAGTTCTGTAGGTTTTGACAAATGTGTAATGATGTATATCTACTATTGTAGCATCATACCAAATAGTCTCACTGCCCCCAAATTCCTCTGTCATCTGCCCGTTCATCCTGCCTTCCCTCTCCCAACCCTGGAAGCCACTGCTCTATTTACTGTCTTCATAGTTTTGACTTTTCTAGAATGCTATAAAACAGAAATCACACAGTGTGTAACCTTGTCATATTGGCTTTTTGCACTTACTAATATGCATTTAAGCTTCCTCTACATCATTTGTGGCTGGATACCTCATTCGATGTTTCATAATTTATCCATTTACCTGCTAAATATATCTTGGTTCCTTCAAGTTTTGGTAATTATGAATAAAGCACCATAAACATCCATGCACACATTTTTACACGTACATAAATTTTCAGTTCTTTTAGATAGATGTCAGGAAGTGTGATTGTAAAACTGTAGTTTTGTAAGAAAGGGCCAAACTGTTCTCCAAAGTGGCTCTACCATTTTGCCTTCCTATGCAATAAATAGGAAGGATTTGGCCCTCGCGATGAATGATAGTTCCTCTTGCTTTACATACTGGCTACCATTTGCTGTTGTCAGTGTTTTGAGGTTTTGAATTTTAAGAAATGTGTGGTGGTATCCCATACCTTTAACTTGCGATTCCCTAATCATGCACTGTGTTGAACATGTTTGCATGTGCTTACTTTCCACCTGGATGTGTTCTGTGATGTGTGTCTGGTCAAGGATTTTTTTGGCCAATTTATTTTTATTTTTTTATTTATTTTTATTTTTTCCCAAGAACATGTATTGGTACACTGAATGAGCATTCACATGGTTAATTTGTATCTGTACATGATATATCTTGGTTCCCTCCCTCTTCCCCACCCCTCCCTTCCATACCCCCACCCTTCCCTATTTATAGCAGGTGCAATTTCTTAATCAAGTTGTTCATTTTCATGTTGAGGAGGCTCGGGATGGTTTGAAAATATGTTTTAGATGGGTCTTTTATTGGGTGTGGTTTTTGCAAATTTTTTTTCTGGTCTGTGGTGTGCCTTCTCCCTTTCTGGACATTGTCTTCTTGGGCCATAAAATTTTAATTTTAATGAAGTCTGTCTTACTATTATACTTTCAGGAATTGTGTTTTTAGTGATAGATTGGGGGGGGCTGGGGATCGAATTCAGGACCTTAATGATAGATTTTTAAACACCATTGCCACACCCAAGATCATCTAGGTTTTCTAGGAGTTTGATAATACTGCATTTTACATGTAGTTCTACGATCCTCTTGTGTTCAATGTAACAATGGGTTTATCCTCCTAAGTCAAAGGGCGTCTCTTGCAGCAGCGCCTGGTGAACACACTCTCTTTTGTCTCACTCACTGCCTCTTTCTGCTGGGTACCTGGGGGCTTGTAAATGTCTTGGGATATATTTTGTGATTTGAGGTATTCAGGTAGAGGAGTGGTGTCCAGAAAGAATGTGTGTGGACACAGTGGGTGAAGGGACTGCTGAGGAGAATGACAGTTGTAACATTGTCCAGACATGTGGGGAGGTGGGAGCTGCTTCCAAAGTGTTGGGAGGGGGAGGAGAGTCTCTGAGGTCAGTCTAACAGCAGGCATGTGAAGCAAACCCCACAGGTTTGAAAGCTGGGGCCATTCAGAGCCCAGGGAGCTGAGTGTGTCCAGTTCAATGAAGGGCGACATGTTCCCAGCCCCTGCTCAGAGAAGGGGGACTAGCTCTCTTCCTTCACTCAGCACATCCTCGTCCAGTACCAGCTTGGCCCCAGGCAGGTGTATCTTCAGAAATACAAAGTGCTCAGAGTGGCGAGGAACTTGCCTGTGGGAAGACAGACTATCCAGATACAGGATGGCTTGAGCAGAGTATACTTGGTGGAAAGAATAGCACCATACAAATGCTGTACCCCTCAAAACATCTGGCTTTCCTCATCCTTTCCAGGGGAGACTAAGAACTGTAGTCCTTGAGAGTGGCTTCCCCTGGGGACCTAGTGTTAGGGGGCCTCTCCTCTGGTCTGGGTCCAAGTCTCAGTGGGCTTTGCAAACTGACCTTCTCTGAGAGATAGATGGTGACAAGTGATCTGGAGTTGTTTCAGGGGACAGGTGACTAGATAGAACAGCTTCAGAGTGGCAACTGTTAACACTTTTACATTGTGTGCTTAAAACCTCCCTGGGCCTTCCAATTCATCATGTGTTTCCAGGATGTCACTTATCCTAGGCTCTGTCATCAGATAGATGTTATACATGTGTGTATACACACATGGGTAGGAATTCCTACTTACATATATATGTAAACATGCGTATTTAAATTGTCCGTGTACTTATATGTGTATTTGTTATTCAACCCAAGTTCACATTACTGTTTTTAAGTATCATCAAGAATTTGAATACAGAAGAACCACACTGAATTATATACACATATGCTATTTATTGTGATAATATTATTGACTATATAGAGCATCTTTTCTTGTGCCTTTTTGCCGTCTGTGTAACTTCCTTGGTTAGGGATCTTTTCAGAACTTTTTGCCCGCTTGTTAGTTGTGTTTTTAACATTACAAAGCAAACAGTGTTGATCTATTTCAAATGTTTTATGCATCTTATATATTTTTCTTTTTTGTGTTTTTGTTGTTAATGACTGTAATCTTCTTCTTCTTCCTCTCTTTTACCTTTCCCTTCCCCTTTCTCTTCTCCTTGCCCTTCTTCGTCCCTTCCCCTTCTTTACTTTCTTGTGTACTGGGGATTGAACCTTTGGGCTTCGCTACATCCCTGGCTCTTTTTAAATTGAATTTTTCTTTTGAGATGGCGTCTTGCTAAATCACTAAATTGTACAAGCTGGGGTCAAACTTGCCGTGTTCCTGCCTCAGAGTGCTGGGATTACAGGCGTGTGCCCCTGTGTCTGGCAATTACACTGATATTGTGAAGGTAAACCAAATATGCATTTCTGGGATCATTTTCACATTGGCTTTCTATCCTTTCTATCCTTTTTAAGGCTAACAAAGGCCTATAACTTTCTTTCATTATTACATGGTTTTCTAGTTTTGTCAAAAGTTTGCATTCTTCATGATGAAGTCCTTCTGTTTTCAGAATGAATTTTTGTAAGATTGGTCGTATCTTTAAAGACATGTATCCACTTCGTGTCTGTTTTCATTTTACTACCATAACACTATTTATAACATATTTCCATGCCTATAGTGATTTATCTGTGATTCTTAATATTGATTGGGGTTTCTCTTTATTTTTAAATTTATTTTCAAGAGATATATTAATTTCATTAATCTTATTTAAGAATCACCTTACTACATTCTTGCTTTCCTTGCTTTTCTGCTTTCTTTTCTATTTACTTGATGTCCACTTTTAATCATTCATTTTTATATTTTAATTCAATTTTTGCTTCATCAATCTTCATTAGCAGGAGTACAGTGTCTTAGTTCAGACTGCTGTAACAACATGGCGCATGTGGCTTAAAAACAACACACATTTATTTACCACAGTTCTCAAGGCAGTTCAAGATCAAGGTGGTCCACAGTTTCCATGTCTGCTGCGGTCCACTTCTTGGCTTATAGACTGCCACCTTCTCCCTGTGTTTTCATGGATCCTTTTTTCCTGGGCTCTCAAGAGCCATATTTCTCTCCTCCCTTCTTATATGTCCATGAATACCATCTTGGAAACCCCACGCTTATAACCCAATTTAACCCTAAATAAATTCCGAACACCCCAGGTAGAGCAGGTAAATGCCGTACTACTGAGATACACCCCTAACCCTTGTATGTTGAATTTTTAACCTGAATCTGCACTGAAATTGTTTACAATTTATATTGTTTTTGTTGACTCTTTAGGGTTCATCATATAAAAGACCATGTCATTGGAAAACACAGTAAATTCTTCCTTTGCTATATGGCACATTTTATTTATTTTTGTTGTTTAATTGCTCTAGAGAGGACTTCCAGTACCATAATGAATACAAGTAGTTAGAGTGAGCATCCTTGTCTTATTCCTAATCTCGGCAAGCTTTCAACTTGTCACCATTGCATATGATGATATCTGTGAGCTTGTCATATTCAGGCTCTGTCGTACTTAACTACATATCTAATATAGTTATTTTTAAAAGATATTTAACTAAACAGATGTTGAATTTTGTTAAATGGGTTTCCTGCATTTATTGACATGATCATGTGGTTTTTTTTTACTTCCTTCTATTTATTGATTTACATACATTGAACCATTCTTGTATCTCTGGAAAGAATTCTACTTGATCTTTTCAAAACAAAGTGTGGTTGAATTCACTTTTCTAGTATTTTGTTGGAGTGTCTCATAAATAAGTGGTAAGACAGTCTATGTTCATGTATTGGAAAATTGATATATAAAGCCATTGCAATTAAAACAGCATATCACTGGCCTAAAATCAAGCACATGTACCTGTGGAACACCCTGGGAGGCCCAGAAATAAACCCAAGTGTTTACAGTTATTTTCAACAAAGGTTTCAAGAACACAAAATAGCAAAAAGACTGTCTTTTCTGTATGTGGTTTTGGGAAAACTGAATATCCACATGCTGAAGAATAAAATTGGGCTCTTATCTCACATTGCATACAAAAATCAGCTCAAAATAGAATCAATTACATGTAACTGAAACTGTTAAGCTTCTAGAAGTAAGTATAGAAGAAAATCTCACGACATTGGTTTGGACAATGATTTCCCGGGTAAAGCTCTAGAAGCATGGGCCAAAAATAAATAAATAAATAAACAAGTGGAATTATACCAAACTGAAAAACCTTCTGCACAGCAAAGGAAGCAACACAGTGAAGCCAGAATCCATGGATTCAGTTCAGTGAAAATATTTGCAAACCATACACCTGATAGGGAGCAAACATCTAAAATGTATAAGGAACTCAACCATTCAAAAATAAACTAATTTAAACTGGGAAATGGATCTGAATATGACACTTGTCAAAAGGAGAAATATGAATACCCAACAGAAATATGAAAGATGATATCTTCACAAATCAAGAAAGCCTTTGTACTCTGTTGCCGAGGATGTCAATTACTACAAATATTTTTAAATATGCTTTCTGACCACGGTTGATAATAATGTATCATCTATTTCAAAATAGTTAAAGAGTAATTTTTGGTATCATTACACAAAAAGATAAGTTAGTAAGGTGATAGACATGTCTATTAGTTTGATTCAGTTTTTCTCCAATGTACACATAAATCAAAAAATTGCATTCTACCACATAAATATACACAAATATTTTGTCTATTAAAATTTTTAAATAGAAAAGAAAAATATTAAGGGAAAATATTGGAAAATTACGTAACTATAAAATTATCTACATGTGACAAAAGACACAAACTTCTCAATCTGGAAGCTCTGCAAACCCAAATAGGAAAATTTAAAATAACCTTGACTAGACAGAAGTAGTGAAAAAAAAAAAAGAAGTAGTGAAATTGATGGAATCTAAAGATAAAAAAAATCTTAAAAACAGCTAGAGTTGTGGATATGTTACACGTAGGAAAATAATAATTTGAATGACCTTGAGTTTCTTGTCAGAAACACTAGCAGAAAGCATTAAAACGACCTTAAAGTTCTATAAGAAAATAAGAAGAAAATCCCTGTAAGTTTAAAGTTGTAATATGCAGGAAAAATATTCTCAACTAATGTAGAACTGAAAGAATTCTTGAAGAATTTTTGTTACACAGGACATGCTAAATAAAGTATTTCACACTGAAGGGAAATAATAGAGAAGGAATCTTCGGGAATTAACAAATCAAAATTGCAATATCTGGGCAACCAAAAAAAATCTACTTGTACTCCCTCTGAGATTTAAGTTAAATACACATGGCAGCATAAAAAGCATTTATTACAGTCTAATGATTACTTTTCTGTGTAGAAATGTGACACATAGCACAGTGATGATGATGTGCATGAATCTGCATAGTTTTAAAGTTTTGACAGTTTCACAAAACGTAGCAGTACATATTAATTCTAAATAAATTCAAGAAAATTAGATATGTACACTGTTATCCATAGGGCAAGCATGAAGAAAATAATCGGAAAAGATACCACACAAATGCCAAATTGGTTTTCTTGCATGATAATTTTTTGGAAAACTGTGCTTTTGTTTATTAGTTCTAACAGTTTTTGTGGAATGTTTTGAGTTTTCTAAATAGAATATCTTGTCCTCTGCAAAAAGAGATAGACAAGTTACTTTTTCCTTTTCAGTTTGGGTCCTTTTTATTTTTCTTCCCTAATTTATTTAGTTCAGACTATCAATAGTATTGTGAGTTAAGATGTAATAAAGCAAACATTCTTTCTTGTTGCTGATCTTGGAGGAAATTGTTCCAGCCTTTCACCATTGGATATGATGCTATCTGTGGGTTTTTCATATGTGACTTTTATTGTGTTCATATAGTTAGTTTTTTTAATCAGGAGAGAATTTGAATTTTGTTAAATTATTTCTTTCCTGCATCAATTTAGATGGACAAGTGCTGTTTTCCCTTCATTTGGATATATGGGATATTATGTTGATTGATTTTTATAGATTGAGCCATCCTTCTGTTCCTGAAATAAAGCCACCTTGGTCACAGTGCATGCACCTTCCCATGTACTTTTGAATTCTGTTTGTTCACCTCATACATTGCTGAAAATTTTTGAATTAATCGTCATCAAGGGTGTTGACCTGTAGTTTTTATTTCCTATAGTGACTTTGGTTTTAGTTAGTTTAATTCTAGTCTCATTGAGTGAGTTTGAAAGTGCTTCCTCATCTTCAGCACTTTTTGGTAAGCATTTCAGTATGATTGGTCTTAACTTTTATTATGTAGAATTTACCAGTGAAGACAGCTGGTCCAAGGATTTTCTTTCAGAGAGGGATTTTTTGATTACTGATTCAATGTTCTTTTTAAATCTAAGTCTGCTCAAATTTTCTCTTACTTTATAACTAAGACATAACAAAGTGAGACATGCTACAATGATAAAATCAAAATGTTATCAGGAAGACAACAAATGTAAGTGTTTATGAGTCTATACGACTTCCAATATTTGAAGCAAAAATTGAGACATATAAAGGGAGTAATATGCAATTTCATAAGAACAATAGAATGTTTTAACAGCCACATTCAGTAAATTATTAATAGTAAAAGGTATAGAAGGTTTGGATAGCACGATCAATGACTGTTTTGAATATAACCAAAGAATGCACGTTCTTTTCCATGCCCATCATATGAAATAGACTATATGTTGCTATAAAAAGCAAGTCTCAATAAATTTTGAAGGATCAAAATCATATAAAGTGTTTTCTCTGATTACAAAATAATTCCTTCATATTTTTCTAGAGTAGTATACCTATGGAGGAAGGTATACCTATGGCATACGTATGGCATACCTAAAGTATACCTATGGCACTATAAATCAAGAAAAAGTAAAACAATGAAGATAATACAGTCAAAGTTCTTTGTTGTAAAGCTCAAAAAGACAAATTCTTAACTAGACTGATTAAGGAAAAAGAAAAAGAAAACAAATGACTAGTACAAGAAATTAAAAGGTTGACACGACAAATTATACAAAAATTGAAGGGGTAAAAAATATTGAAGGGATGATAAAAGAACACTATGAATAGACTTATACTAGAATTTTATTATCTTAGGTAAAATAAATAAATTTCTTGACAATACAACTTATCATAATTGACACGAGAAGAAATATAAACTCTGAATTGCTCTGCATGTACCAAAGAAATCAAAATTGTACACAAAGTCTTCCCTAGGAGAAAACTTTGACCCAGATGGGTTTACTGGTATAGTCCATCAAATGTTCAAAGAAGAAATAGAATATCCTATGCAAATTTTATGAAAAAGAAGTTACTTATTTTACAACTCATTATAAGAGGGCAGCATAATTTTAAGACCAATAACCAAAAGAGATGTTTAAAAAAACAGAAAAAAATTACAAACTAATATCTCCTAAATATGGGAACAAAATTCTGAAATAATAATAATAAGTTAATGTGTATGGTTGGCAACATACTATAAATTTGATAAATCCTAACTATATTACTGTTGGTGTTCCACAAATAATATTAATAAGATCCTAATAAAAGAAAATGGAAAAGTTGAGCCAAAAATATTCTTAAAATCTACAACACATATATGAGGCAAATAACTTGTATATTGAATATATGTGAAGACCCATTACCACTCAAAATAAGAAGGCAAATGAGTGAAAACACAGACACACACTTCCGGCACAAGTTACTAGTACCAAGGACAGCTCCAATATATTCTCAAAGAATGGCGGTTGTTCCAGTCCAGTGGTCTGTCCAGAGGTTTGTCTCACAGGGTTGCTTTTCTTGTACCTAATCTGCACCTCTTATCAGGCTTGAGGGATCCTTGAGAGTCATTTGCACATATTTGAAGAAGAATGTATTAGTTGCTACCACATAAGCCAAGAGATCACACACAGTTGGAGAAAATACATAAAGAAAAAGCTTGGGAAGAAAAGCTGGTGAATCAAATGTTTTAAGGAATAAAGGAACCAAGGAGTCTATAAGGCCATATTCCTAGGTCTTGTTGGTGCTGGGTACTTGCTCAGACAAGGGCTGAGGAGACCATGAACTCTCATGTCGGGGAGGCTGACCTACAGCCTCTGCACAAGCAGAAAGTAAAGAAGACGGTGGAGTTGTGAACTCCACGATTGAATGTTGAAATGTGCCTCCCACATACATGCACAGCCCATCCACAACTGGGAATTTGTGTTTTTAAGATTTTTTTTCCTGGATGCTCAAGGAAGTATGTATTGATTTACTAAATTACCACTAAGCTAAAGGTACAGAGACTTCAGTGTTTACATATAAGAGAGAATACAGAGTTTATACATTAGTTCGGCAAAGCTCAATTCAGAAAAGTTACTAAATAAAAAGAAGTATGGCACGTAGCAACACAACAGCTCAAGGAAGAGGAAAGATCTGTCTTCACAAGTTGCCACATTCCAATGTTGAAAACTGGGTTTTAACCAAAATTTACATGGCAGATAAAGAAAATAGAAACTGTGGTTCTAAATAGGTAAAAGCAAATGAATAGAAACATAACAAAAGAAACCACAATGTTCACAATGTCAATTCAAAATTAGAAGATCAAAGTAGAAAGAGTGATATCATTAGGCGATAGAATTAAGTGCTATTTTGTTTTGTAACATTTCTATAAACTGGCCTTTTGAAATATTAACTGACATATTGCCACCTATATAAAATACACTTCAAATGCTGTATTTCTTATTTTAATTCCATAATGTTCATGGTACAGATTAATATCAGCTCTAAGTAATTTTCTATGCATGATTTCCAATTCAGATTCTGTGCTTTGACCTCACACACATCCCTTCATCCAGAAAGTCATAATACTGGAGAAGCCTATGGCAACACTCAGAGTCTGTCAAAGGTGAGAAGCCCTAAGTGGGCCTGAATGGAACCCATACCAAGAACTTGTCTTCTTTCTTCGGAAATATTGCGAATAATGTGTGCACTGTTAGGACACCAGCATCTAGTCACGATTTGGCATAAATTTCCCATAATGTTTAATACTACTGAAAAATTATATTTTGGCACTTCATAGTCTTACTGTTTACTTTTTAATACCTGACAATATTTTTCACAGTTGGCTAGAAGGAAATGGAAAACTTTTTAATTTTAGTAACATACACATAACAAAAATAATTTTACTTAATTTTTATTTTAATTGGCACATAATATTTGTACATATTTATTGAGTACAATATGATAATTTGATGTATGTATACAATGTATAATTTTCAAGCCAGGAAAACTAGCATTTTAGTCTTCTCAAACATGTGGTGGGAGTGGTTCTTTTAATGTTTGCAGTTTAGTGGCATCAAGTATATTTCCAGTGTTGTGCAGCCATAATGAGCATCCACCTCCAAGACTTTGTCTCTGGACCTTCTCCCCCAGCCCCTGGCAGCTGCTGTTCTCTTCTCTCTGTTTCACTTTCTCTTAGTAGATTCACACAATATTTGTTCTCTTGTGACAGATTTACTTCACTGAGTGTAATATCTTTAAGGTTCATCTATGCTGAACCATGTGCTAGAATTTCTTTGCTGTTTAAGGCTAATTAATATTCTATTTTATGAATAGGTCATATTTTGTTTATACTTTCATATGACGTCTGACATTGGGTTGTTTCTGATTACTGTAAAACGTGCTACTATGAGCATTGTGTCCTAATGACAGATTAATTCACTGCTTTCAATATTTTTCTACATAGGAGTGGAATCGATTATTTACATGAAAATTTATGGTATTTACACTTAATTAGATTAAATGTAGATTACTGAATCTATTGACATATTTAAGAAGTCCTGTAAATTCTCACTTTCCTCTTCATATCTATTGCTAGTTTCTCGCAAAAAAATCTATCTTGTCCAAATTTTAATTCCACAAATTCCAAATTTATGGTGCCTGCCTTCATATATGTTCTCTACCAGTTAGGAAATTTCAAATGAGAAGAGGCAGCAATTATATCATATATTGAAAACATAAGTGAAGATGATGCTAATTACCCTTTCTTGACTCCAGGAGACCTAAAGAATTTTTTAGCTTTATTGTAAAAATCATGTATCACATAAAGTAACTATATATACGAATATGCATGCATGTATTTATATATATATCCTTGTAATATATTATAAAATATACAACCAAAGTTAAGAATATATATTTGATGTGTATGTTTCACTGATACAGTTGCGTGTGATCCAAAATTCAACACAGCCGATGACTAGAGAAATATTTTTTATGGTCTCTCCCAGCACTATATGAAGAAAAGAGAATTTGGTGTTTGTGATTATATGAAATTGTGTTGCTTTCCTTGATCTACACCCTACAGGAGTACAATTTCCCTGCTCCCACTGTGGAATTTTACCTTCAGAAAAATAAGATTTTTCCAGGAGTTTTAAAGCAATAATTCACTGTAGACATGATTATCTGAATATTACTCTAAATTCCTGGCATCTGTACACTCCCACTTTCTCTAAAATCATTTATTTTTGTAAGATTTCGATTTCCTAGGTAACATTAAAAATTTTTGACACCCTTGATTCTGATATGATTAAAATGTGTGACCTGAACAGTTTTATATTGCTATGTGAAGTATGTAAGAACATACAAGGCTCAAGTATGTACAAGAAACAAGCTTTTAAAATCTCTAAACCTTAAATAAAGCAAAGTCTGTATTTTGCAGAAATGACACGACAGAAGGTAATTATAGAATAACTGTTATCTAATATATGCTAAT
Organism: Hystrix cristata; assembly: GCA_004026905.1. Taxonomy (NCBI): domain Eukaryota; kingdom Metazoa; phylum Chordata; class Mammalia; order Rodentia; family Hystricidae; genus Hystrix; species Hystrix cristata. The sequence continues at coordinate 48,890 of PVJO010008658.1, read as the reverse complement.
GTGTCTACATAAAGTTATTCTTTCAAATTTTTCATTATGTATTTTCTTACAAGAAAAAAACACATAAGAGCAGCTATATGCCAGTGTGAGTCCAGGGACACTCAGAATAACATTTAGGGTTGTGTGCTAAGTATCATATGCGACCCATAAAGCTTGAAGATGAATGCACTTTTGATTAATATTTTACTTTGCATACCTGGGCTTGTCTTGGGAGCAAACTCAAATATGCTGAATGAGTAAATGAAGAAAATTGTGCCCCTTCACTACACCATGACGGTGGAAAAAGATTAACTTTTTCCAATGCTGTTATAGAATTATAATTCCTTAAAAATCCACATTGTCCAGTGTTTAAACTGATTATCTGTCTCAGCTCTGAATTCTTAAAATAGTATCCCATGTTTCTGAATCGTCAACATTTCTGCTTCCCCTTATTATCATACATTATATGTCTACATATTCTGAAAAGCCATGAGATAATTTAACCATATACCCTTGATCTTCAGGCAATAGTTCTTTTAAAATATCTTACTCAAAATACTGTATTAAGAACTTCCTATTTATGAGGCTTATATTAAGACATATATATGTTCTGTAACAGTAAGTCATCCCCAAATTTTTAGCATAATTCTTATTTGTGAGCATCTTGATTCTGGAGAAATAGCATTGCTTACTTGTGGGAGGAAAGAACATTTGGATTCCCCTGGAGCTCATCTTTCAGGGTTGGTGTGGATACTTGTTCTTTAATTAAAACCTTAAAATAGAATGACTCTGAATCTACTTTAATTGTAGAATTATGTAGAACCCTGTTTCTACATGCCTGAAGAGAATAAAAGAATATGGCCACTAATGTTTAATGACTGGACTCTTCTATAGTCTAGGTATTCTGCTGTGAAAATAAAAAAAATGAGATATGTAACTATCTTGAGGAATTCAGAGAAAATACTTAAAAGCCATTGAAATTCTCTGAATAGAGATTGATAAAATGTTCTACCATTTTCATAATATTTTATCCCTTGTTTTTTAGCCAGGGAAGAGCTGATCAACTACTGAAAGAATTTCAGTAATACTTCCACATATGAGGAACTGCATGATAAAAACAATAGCCAGTATATCTATCTGTACTCCCATAATGTGCCAAAACTTTTCCATGTTTGGTACATATACTTCATCGTGCTTCCCATGTAGTATCTCCAGAATCTAAGTAACATGAGCAGCCATATTTATAAATGTTATGACCAGAACTTAACCTTTATATCTTAATCAAGGCCACACTCATTCTTGAATTGCAGATCACAGACATCAATTTATGCAGTCATTTAGAGTCTACACTTAGTAACCTTTGCTGTGTTCATATATTAAGATAGTTGGTCTGACAGTAAATGTAAAAGAATAAAGATAGCACTTAACTAAAGTAGCACTGTGCATGACTAATCCACTGAGTTTGCTTGGGAGGGTCTGATTTCCACTCTTAGATAATCTTCCTCATTGAACTCACCAAACTCGTGGAGCTGTCCCTTCTGTCCAACATGTAATAAAGATGATGCGGATCAAATCTACTTAAGATATCATCTTTGCTCCTGAAATACTAAAACATAAGGTAAGAATTGGGGAATATTTCCTTTACTATGTGGCAATTTATAATGTACATGAAAGCCTATGTACTGTGAAAGTCCAGCAATGACATAGGTGAGCTGGCTGTGATCAGGAGGTGGTTGAGCAGGAGTGAGATACCTACTTGAGGTGTGAGATACTGAGTCCTGAAGGGGAGGGAAGGATGCAACAGAACTGATCCTCATTTTTTGTGGGATTTAACCCAGGGGTGCTGTACCATTGAGCTGCATCCACAGCACCCCCTCCTTTGAAACAGAGTCTCACTGATTTTTCCAGGCTGGGCTCAAACTTGTGATCCTCCTGCCTCAGCCTCTGGAATAGCTAGGATGATAGATATACACTATTGTGCCAGGCTTAGCCACTATTTTACTGATGATGATAAAGTTGGCTGAGATTGATGACAAATTTAAAATTTGTGATAAAGAACTTTTCATTCTTTTTTCTCTCTTCACATATTAATTTGTATGCCTTTTCCCCAGAACATATAAAAAACAAATTATAAAAGATCGACTCAAGCAACATTCTGTTTGAAGTTGGCATCAAGATCTCAACCAGTACAGCTTTGTCTTCTCCCACGAATTCACGTTTTTTGAGAACACAAGTCCAAGCCCATTGGCCCTAATCCATCTACTGACATTGCTAATCATGCAGTCCAGAGCTCCAGACGTTTTTCAGTCTCAGGATTTGGGGATGGGATGACATCGCATGTGTAAATCAGTTCTCTACTTGTACAGGTTGATGCAGGAACTCAAAATTCCAGTGACATTCTTCACAGAAATTTTAAAAGACACTCCTAAAATGTGAATGATACAAAGACCCTGCATAGCTCAAATGATCTTAAGCAAGAAGAAAAATGTGGAGACATCATACTCATTTCAAAATATACTACAAAGCTGTAATAATCAAAAGAGCATGGTACTGGAATAAAAACAGACATATAGGTCAACAGAACAAGATAGAAGGTCCAGGAAAAAAAAAACACAAGTATTTAAAGTCACTTGATTTTTGACAGAGGTGCCAATAACACAATAGGCAAATGACAGTCTCTTCAGTAAATGGTGTTGGAGAGACTTGATATCCACATGCAGAGAAATTAAATTTCTGATGTCACACTACATAGAAAAATCAACTCAAAGGGGACTAAAGGCATAAATGTAAGACTAAAACTGTAAAGTTTCCCCCAAAAGGGAAATCTCCATATCATTGTTATTGGGAATGATTTGTTTGATATGTACCCAAAAGGAAAGGCAATAAAAACAAAAATAGACAAATGGGATTGCATCAAATTAAAAGGCTTCTGCACAGGCAAGGAATCAATCAAAAGAGTGAAGAAAGAGACCCCAGAATGAGAGAAAATGTGTCCAAACTATACAACTGTTAAGGGATTTTTGCCTTAAAATATATAAGGCAAAAATGCAAAAAAGGGGATAACCTCCTTCAAAAATAATCAAAGATGGAGTAGATATTTCTCAAAGAATTAAACAATTAGCCAACAGGTGTGTGAAAAAATGCTCAACATTCCTAATTAGAGAAATGCAAATTAAAACCACAATATCATATCACACGTTAGAATAGCTTTTATCAGGAAGATAAAAGACAAGCGCTAGCAAGGATAAGGAAAAAAGAAAATCCTTGTACTTTATACTATTGGCAGCAGTGTATTTTAGTACAAAAATTACGGAAAACAGAATGGAGGGTCCCCCCCAAAATTAAAAATAGAACTGCCACTGATGCACCAGGAGTCTGGCTCAGGGACAACTTCACCTGGAGGCCCACCCATTTTGAGGTGCAGAGCAGGGTTCTATGGCGGAGTGGGGGGGGTCCCCCCGTCACGCCCCTTCCCGTGATCTCCGCCCCCCCCCACGTGCTCGCGATGCCCCGCACTGACGCGCAGGCGCACTGACGCACCATAGCCGACGCGAGCGCGGGCGGAGACACGAAGCAGCAGCTGACTGCTCAGGCTTAACATCCCCCGGGCCCCCGGAGTGTGCCGGCGGTGAGCGGTGAGTTGAAGTGCGGGAGCCGAGTGCTGCCTGCCGCGGGGAGAGAGGCTCCCTCCTCCCTGACTGTGCCGAGAGACTGTGGGGCTGTCGCCTTCGTGGCAGCGTGCAGGTGGGGAGCAAAGGCTCAGGCTGGGAGGCCGCGTCCTGAGGCAGGGGTGGGGGGGGGCGTGAGACCGACCCGCGCTGGGGAGCGGACGCCTGGAGCCTCAGGTGCACGCCCCAGTGCCAGCCGCCGCGGGGAGGTGGGGGGGTCTACGGTGATAGAGTCTGGAGGGATGTGAGTGCCCTGAGGAGAGCCCGAGGGGCAAGCACAGGGTAGGAGGCACCGGGCCTGTCACCCTCCGCGTCCCAGGCTTCTTTTGGCTAGGCAGAGAAGGTGGGCCTGCCAGGTGCCCGAGGGAACCTAGGTCCAGGGCCCTAGCAGTGCTTCAGGCGCATTCCCATCCCTAGAAGTCCTGTGGATCCTAGAGGACTTTGATCTTGGGGGACAGCAGGCAAGCAGCCAGCCTGAGTGATTGAAGACTGGATGAGTGTGGGTTGAGATCTCTGGCTATGGGTGGCTTGACCTCCAGGCTGCCGGCTGTCTGCCAGGCCCCAGGTGCCCTCCTCCAAGCTCCCTTTCCTCATCTGTCCAGGAGGATCAGAGGGCAGGTTTTTGTCCTGATGAGGCTGGATACTCCCGTTAAGCCTTCATTGGCTCGCCTGGCTTGTGGAAACCTTTGTTATTTTAATTTTGTGAAGAAACTTTGTAATTGAACACAGTTGGTTCACATTTTGGTATGCACAGAGAGGGACTAAGGAGTTGCAAAAGCAGAGAAAGGTTTATTCACAGCAAGCAGAGGGAGCATCTGGGATAACTGCCAAAATAGTGTGCCCCCAAACTAAGGAAAGAAGAGAATTGTGTTGGGAGCACCTATGCATATTCGCATTGGAGAGACTTGTTATGGCATGTAGAGGCATGTCCAGTTGGAGGTCATGCTTTGAAACATTTCGTGTTTACAGCTGGTGGGTGGAAAACCTGTGAGGTGAAAGATTTAGCATTACAAGGAGATTATAGTGAGTGAAGTTTAGTCGAGGTCACTTAGAAGAGGGCCAGGTGGTTTGAGCCAGTTAAAGCCTGTTTTCTGTGGTCTTCTCTGGAGGGCCTTATCTAAAAGAAAGAAACAAGATGAAGGCCATCAGCAGTCACCAGTCCCCCACCCCCACCCCAGTGAGCACAGATGCTTAATCCTGTAACTTTCTGCCTAGCTGCTAGCAATCAACCCTGCTGATTGTCTTCCTAGCAAGAAGGCTGGACCCCGGTCCTTAATTCTGGGTTCCTTGGGGGCGCCCCCTTCCTCGTAGGCTGTTCTCACCAACTACCTGGCAGTCCCTCCTCTACCTGAGGTACAGAGCGCTTGAATGGCCTCCAAACTCAGGCTCTGTGCCCTGATCCCAGGCTCTCACTTGGCCTGGGATCATCTAGGGTGGCCAGCTTCAGAAGGGAGTCTGAATTGGATGGCTGTTCCCTGGAGTTGTCCCCAAGGCCCTGATGGTGGAGGGTTGCCCCACTTTTATCACACCATGTGCCTCCAGCATCTTCCCCCGTGAGTTTTGGTAGCTTTTATCTTTCAGAATATTAATCACTTTCATACATGTTTTGAAAGTTATGGGATTGGAATTATGTTCTTTTGTTACATTTTCATCTCATGGTATTAGTTGTAGTAACACTTTGATTTCTGATTAGAGACTTCTCAATTTGTTGACTGTTTAAAGAGCAAGATTTTGGTTTCGTTGATTTACGTATTGATATTCTGTTTTCAGGGCCACTGATTTATGTACTGATTTTATTATTTCTTTTCATGTGTTTACTTTTGATTTAATTTGATCCTTTGATTTCTAATTTCCTGAAGCAGACTTTTAGGTTTTTGGTTTTAGATCTCTTTTCCTTTCCAATATATTCCTTCAATGCCAGGAGGTTCACTATAGGCACTGATTTTGCTACATACCACAAATTTTGGTGAGTTGGTTTTCCATTTTCCTTTGGTTCAAAATACTTTTAAGTGTATTGAGATTTCTTCTTGATCTGTGTGCTATTTAGAATTCCGTTGCATAACCTGCAATTTATTTAGAATTTCCCACAATCTTTCTGTTCTTGATTTCTAACTTCATTCCTTTTGAGTTCTGGAGAGTGCATGGTAGAGTTTCTGTTGTTGAAAGTTATGTGAATCATGTTTAATGACCCCAGTGTTAGATCACAGTTGGTCATGGTGAATGTTGCTTGTAAACGAGAGAACACGTGTTCTTCCCTTGTTGACTGAAGTACTGTATAAATGGCACTTAGATCCAGTTAATCCATTGTCCTGGTGAATTCAGCTCTGTCCTTTCTGCCTGTTGGATTTACTCACTCCTGAGTGAGGGGTGATGTCTCCAAAGATTGTATAAATGGGTATATTTCTCATTACAGTTGTCACTTTTGCTTGATGTGCATTGGTGCTCTGTTAGGTACATACATATGAAGGATAGAGAAAACTACTTGAGAGGATGAGCCCCATCGTCCTTATGTGATGACCTTCATCTGATATTTTCCTGGTTCTAAAGTCTGTGTACATTAACATAGCTACTTCCATTCATGGCACGGTACATATCCTACCCCTTTCACCCCTGTGTCATGTCTCAAGTAGTTTCATTGTAAACAGCTTATCACTGGGTCTTGCTTTTCAGTCCCTTGTGATAGTCTCTGTGTTTTAATTGGTTGACTTAGACTTGATTTTTGAGTGCTTATCATAGTCTTGAGTTAATAGCTGTCATATTTGTGACTTTTTCTTCATTAGTTTGTTCTCTTTCATTTTGTCTTCCATATTTTGCTCTGTTATACAATTTACTTGAGCATTTTATATGATTTCACTTCCTGTCATTTTTGAGAAATGATTCTTTTTACTTATTTATAGTTGTGCAGAAATTTGAAATACGCACTTAAACTATTGCAAGTCCACTTTCAAATAACAATATACAATATTATATATAATGTAGTTACTTGCCTATATTCCTAATTTTTCCCTCTTGTCCCTTGTATCATTGCTGTCATTCATTTCCTTTAGCCAAAAGTACACTCACCAAATAGAATGTGACCATTTTTATTTTGGACAACTTTGTTTAGATCAATTATGAATAAGAAAAATTAACTTTTTGGTTTTACTTTCACTTCTTCTTTCTCTGATGGTCTTTGTATGTCTGGCTTATATAACCTTCCTTCTTTCTGAAGACCTTATTTTAACATTTGCTGCAAGGTAGGTCTACTGGCAAGAAATTCCCTCAATCTTTTTCTGAGGAAGTCTCTGTTTCTGATTTCTTTTTATAAAATACATTTATTTATCAGTTACCCTACATCATCATTGAAAGTGCATGCTTTGCGTGAAGGTTCACTCTTAGTCTTGTACATTATATGAATTTTGACAAGTGGATAATGACATATATCCACTATCCTAATAGTATGCACAGTAGTTTCCTTGCATGCAGATTCATCTGTATCCCTCTCTACTACCTCTAGCCACCATTGATTCTATTACTGTATCCTGGGCATGTCGTATGGTTGGAATAATATAGATTGGCTCTATCCATCTAATGTGATTTAAGGTTTCTCCATGTCTTCTCTTGGCTTGATAACTCCTTTCTTCTTTAGTTGCTGAATCATATTCCATTGTCTGAATGTGCCACAGTTTATTTGTCCATCTACCTGCTGAAGGACTTCTTAACCATTTCCAGTTCAGGCAATTATGAATAAAGCTGCTATCAAATTTCATATGCAAGTTTTTGTATGGATATAGTATCTTAGTTACTTTCCCATTGCTGAGACACAATACCTGACACCTGTAAATTAAGGGAGGAGAGGTTTATTTTGGTTCACGGTTTGTAGAGGTTTCGGTCTGTAGTGAGCTGGCTCCAAGCCAGGGTGGCATGGCAGAGGGACACTGCAGAGGAGAAACAGCTCATGGCATGGCATCAAGAAGCAGATAGTGATCAAGGGTGGAGGAAGGGAGATATACCCTTCAATCCATGCCCCCGGTGACACACCTTCTCCGACCAGGCTTCACCTCCAAATCACATTTAGCTATGAACTCATGGGAGACTAGTCCACTGATGAGCATCATGCTCCCATGATCCAGTCACCTCCCAAAGCTATGAGCTCATGCGGCCTTGGGAGGGGGGGCATCTCGATATGAACTATGAGAGTAAGTGTCATTCTCGTTTAGGTAAATCCCAAGGAGCATGATTGTAGGATCTTTTATAAAAATACATTGTCATTTCTAAGAAAGTGCCCACATTCTCCCAAAGTGTCCGTACTACTTTGTGGTCCCACCAGCAGTGAAGGAGAGTTCCTGTTGCTCCACATCCTCCACAGCAGTGGTGTTGTCCGTGTTTGGGATGTAGCCTTTCTACTAGAGAGCAGTCTCCTTCAGCCGGAAGGATAATGTCTCTGAATACAGAATTCTAGATTATTTGTCTTTTGTCCTCTCTTTCTCCCAGTACCCAATATTTTACTCCACTTTGTTCTTGCTTTTTTCTGGTTTGGGAAGAGAAGTCTGATGTAATTCTTACACTTCTTCCGCTAAAGTACTTTCTGTCTTCTAGCTTATTTCAAGTATATCTGTATGTCATTAAAAAATACTTTCCACAGATTGAATGATAAGCCTTGATGCGTATTCTTTGACATTTGTACTCTTTGGTGCTCTCAGTGCTTCCTGCACCTCGGTTTGGTGTCTGACATTATTAGGAAATTCACAGTCATTATTGCCGCATGTATTCTGTGACTCTTTTCTCTGTTCTTCTGGTATCCTCTGTACAAGTAAATTATTCTTTCTGCAATTCTGTCCCAGTTTTTAATGTCATAGTCTCACCTCCCAGAATTTTTCTATGGTATTTTCAATTAAAAAGATTTGTTTGACGTGTTGTACTGTTCACTGATTTCTTTTCCAGCCTCATTCCTGTTAGCTTTTTACATGTTATTAAGATGGAGTGGTAACACCCAAGGTCTTCCAGTTTAGTAACTAGGACTTCTCCTGGTTATGTTCTTGCTCATTGTGTGAGAAATGTAGATTTGTGTGTTTGTTGCTGTCGGAATGTGGCTGCTTCCAGGCTCTCAGCAGATACATGCAAATGAATGTATGCTCACAGTCCTATGTATGCACATCTTTAAAATTATTTTTATATGCATCCATGTCAGTTTCTATTAAGATTAGCATGAATTTATACTGATTACTCCAGCTCAATTCAAGTACCACATTGTGATATTATTTTAAATTTAATTTTCCATTTATTCCTTGCTGTTCAATAGGATGTCAATTGATATTTGTGAACGAACTTTTATATGGTATCTTTGCTTAATTTCCATAGTAGTTCTTGTAATTTTGAAGAGTACCCCATTGTATTTTCTTGATCTGTAATGGTGTTGTGTATATGAGGAACAATTTGCTTGTTTTCCCATGACTGTGCCTTTTATCTCTATAATTCTTCATTGTTTTAGATGAGAAAACAGTACAACAATCAGACACGCTTGATTTTCTTTCTTGATCTAGTGATGAAAACATTTAATGTTTCATCACTGAACATGTTTTTCTCTGTAGGTTTATGCTACCGTTTGAATGTGTCTCCTGCAAAGTGTAAATGTTGAGATTTAATGGCTAATATGACAGTATTAAGGGGTGGGGTGTTTAAGATGTGATTGGGCCGTAAGGGCTGGAAACTCATAAAAAGGACTAAGTCCCTTACGAAAGAGGCTTACAAAGGTAGAAGGCCCTCCTCTGAGACTGGAGTCTCAACTTGTACTTCCCAGCCTGCTGAATGAGAGAAAATAAATTTCCATTCTTTGTTAAGTTATTCAGTCTTTAGTATTTTGTTATAGCAGCACATAAAGACTAAGACAGTTGGTCTGTTTATTTTGTTATACAGCTGTCATTGATGAGATTAAGAAGTTTCCATCTGTTTATGGTTTATTGGGGATGTTTTATATTTGCTTGCTTGCTTTTTTTTGGTTTTGGTTTTGTCGAAGTATCATTAACAGAAAACATTGTATATTTTGAGGGTGTCCATAGTGATATTTTGATCTACATATACAATATGAAATGATAACCATAATCAAATTAATCCATATTTCCATCCTCTCACATACTTACTTTTTTTTTTTTTTTGGTGCTGGGGATCGAACTCAGGGCCTTGTGCTGCAAGGCAAGCACTCTAACCGCTGAGCTAAATCCTCAGCCCTCACATACTTACCTTTTTGTGGTGATTGCACAGAGTGAAATAAACCAGATATAGGCAGACAAATAATGTATGATCCCACTTATGTGTGAAAGCTTTTTAAAAAAACTCATGGAACTAGAGAGTACCATGATAGTACGCAGGGCTCTGGAGGTGGGAAAAACGGGGAGTTACTATTTAAAGTGTACAAATTTGCAGTTCCAAGATGAATAGGTTCTAGAGACCTAACTAATTCCATGGTGACTATAGTCAATGTAAAAAAAAATTTATTTTTGTTTGTTTTTTGGTAAGTGATGACTTGCTAAGAATGCAGATCCTGAGTCTTTTCAGTACCAAAAGAATCCTTTTAAAAATCACCTATTGACTTATTTTAAATGTTTTATGCACTTTTAGGATAGTGTGTTTTCTTTATAATTTTTTAAAAATTAGATTAATTTTCTAACATAAACCAAACATGCATTTCTGAAATCAATCTCAAATAAGAATTTTTTAAATCTTTTTCCTATACTACTAAAATTCTCTTTATTAATATTTGGTTGAGGAGTTTTGCTTCTGTGTTGATGGCTAACAAAGGCCTATAACTTTCTTCCCTTGTAATATTTTAGGCTATGTCAGAAGTCTACATTCCTCCTGAAAAGATTTAAAAAGCATTCTCTCCTCCTATATTTTATGAGTGAATTTGTTTCAGATTGAGTCCATCTTTGATGGCTCTTATCCACTTCCTCTAAATATTTAATTCACAACCATAAATCTGCTCATAATATTTCCTTTTCCATATCTGTATTGTTTCACCTATAATCTTTGTGTTGATCATTTGAGTTTAATTTTGTACTCATTTTCTAAGGGTTATCAGCTTTATTAATCTGATCTAAGAACTAGTTTAAAACATTGCTGATTTTCTCTATTGTTTTCCTGCCCTTTCTATCTTTCTGATGTCCACTTAAAATCATTTGCCTTTTTATTTTTTATTCAACTTGGTTTTCTTTTTCTAGCTTCATAAGCCATATGTGTGTCTCATAATTCTTGAGGCTGGGCAGTCCAAGATGAAGGTGCTCAGGGATTTGCTGTCTGGTCCTGCCCACTTCCTGGCTTGTGAACTGCTGTCTTTTTGCTGTGTCTTTACATGGCCTTTCCTCTTGAGCTCTCACGAGCCAGATCTCTCTTCTCTTCTTATATGGCCATAAATACCATCATGGGAATCCCACCTTCATGAACTAATTTAAGCGTAACTATCTTTCTTAGATAAATATCACTCCACTTTCAAATATCCTTGCGTTAGGAGGAAGACTTCAACATATGAAAACTCTGGTTTCTCTTCAAAGCAAATAAAGACTTCAATATATGAACTTGTGAGGAGGGAGTCTCCAAAAATATTCTGTACATAAACTATGCATGATTTATTTTAAAATCTTTTTTGTGAGATAAATATTTAAAAACTATAGATGGAATGATCAAAAAATACAATAACTGTTGAAATGTAAAAAAAAAGATCCTAGTAAAAACCTACTTCCATTGATCCCCCTCAGAATACTCCCACTTGCTTCACTTTGAACATACTTAACCCATCATTCTTGCCACTTTCTGAAACAGTTGTGGAAGTCCTCTTTAATGAGTATCCTCAGGAGGTGTGATCACAAATATGATGCATGCTGCTGCTGAGTGACATCCAACAAGCTCATGAAAACATGATGGTGTGTCCTCATACACCTTATCTGGCACCTCGAGACTTCTGGCTATTCCCCAACTCAACACAACCATGAAAGGTAGATATTTTGAACTGATTCAGGACACTGAGGCAGCCACTATGGCACAGCTAAAGATACTCATGAAAGAGTACTTCAACAACTGCTTCAGAGTGGAGCAAGAATAATGGGATGAGTGCCTGAAGTGAGAGTTAATGTACTGAGGGGTGTTAATAGCAATGTGTCTTAATTTTAACTTAAATTCACACAGTATTTTCTAATCATACCTTGCACATTTACCTGGGTACAGAACTCAGAATACGATGTCCAGTGTTATCTGAGCAGAGCTGTCCTGGCTGATGATCCTCGGGACCTGATAATGATCAGTGAGGCTCTCCTCATGGGTGGAGCTAGCTATGAGGCCCAGCCATGATATTACCTAACTCCACTCACTACCTAGCTGGGCATCATGATGTAACAGAACTCCACAATCGCCAAACCACCAAATCTCCACTCAAACAAGCCATGTGTGAGTCTCAGAGTTAACAAGCAAGAGCTCCTGAGAGGACAAAAAACCCACCCCAGCTATCACCTTAGTAACTAACCTTTGAAGTGACTTCCTTCTAGTTCCCTGTAAGATTAGAACATGAGATTGCTCAGTCATAGCTGGCCAGAGCCCTCAGTGGTTATTTCTATTTTTGGTCTCAAGGACATTTTATACTTTAATAAAAAAATGCAAAACCTTTTTCCTTTGTGGGTTATGGAGATTGATATTTAGTTTCTATTTTTTTACATAATGTAAAGGACTCATATATCAGGATACACTTTAGCAGACATAGATGGAAGTACAACCTCAGTAAGCAAAAGGGGATGGAACCGGAGCTGTGTGGAGCAGTATTTTGTATGTTACTAAGTGTAGCCTGCACAAATTCACATGAAAGTAGTGTAACTTTAGGATTTTAAGTGTAATGCCCATGATATCCTCAAAGAAAACATCTATAGAGTGTACACAGATGAGAAAGAAACTCAAAAACTTCACTCCAAAAAGAATGACTCAAAAGACAGTAATGCAGAAAACCAGAGATAACAAGCTATAAGGTGATTGGGAGATAAACAGCCAAGTGACAGAGGTGAGCTCTCCCTTTGCGGTAATTCCTTTCACTTTCAGTGGGTCACCTTCGTCCCACTCAAGACAAAGATTGAGAGAAGAGATGGGAAGACATGATCCAATTAGACCCAAAGGGAAAAAGATAGAGAAGGATAGTAGGAACAAAAGATCTTCCAAGCAAATGATAACCAAAATGGAAGACCGTTGGCTATACTAATGCCAGACAAGGATGGTTCAACCTGCGCAAGTCAATAAATGTAACACACTACACAAACAGAAGCAAGGACAAAAACTATATCGATAGAGGCAGAAAAAGCTTTTGATGAAATCAAAAATGCTGAAGAAAATAAGTATATGAGGACCATATCTGAATTTGATAAAAGCTATTTGTGACAGAGGGGCCGAAAGCATATGATGGAGGAAAGATAGCCTGTTCAGCAAATGGTGCTGGGAAAACTTGGTATCTGTTTGCAGAAGGCTAAAGCTGGTCCTGTATCTCTCAAAGCTGGTCCCATAGCTCTTGATATCTGTTTGCAGAAGATTAAAGCTGGTCCCATGCTTGATGTTAGTACTACACTAAAATCAAAATGAATCAAAGATCTAAACATTAAAACAGAAACACTGAACCTAATGGAAGACAAAATAGGTAAAACATTTGAAGTTGTAGATGTAGGAAAAGATTTTTTAAACAAAACCCCAGTTGCACATGAAATAATAAGAATTTAAAAAATGGGATTATATCAAATTAAAAAGCTTTTGCACAGCATTCTATTAGTAGAGTGAAGATACAACCTACAGAATGGGAAAAATACTTACTAGCTATTCTTCAGATGGAGGACTAGTATGTAAAGTATGTACAGAACTCAAAAAACAGACCACCTGAAGTAAAAGACCCAATCAAGAAATGGGCAACAGACACTCCTCAGAAGAATTACAAATGGCCAACAGATATATGAAAAAACATTCAATATCTCTGGCCTTTAGAGAAATGCAAATAAAACCAACACTAAGATTCACTCTTACACCAGAAAGAATGGCAGTTATCAAGAAATCAAAGAATAACAAATGCTGGCGTGGCTGTGGTGTAAAAGGTACCCTCCTGCATCATTGATGGGACCTGCAAACTGGTACAACCATTATGGAAGTCAGTGTGGAGACTTCTCAAAGAACTAAAATTAGAAATTCCATATGACCCGGCTATTCCCCTTCTGGGTATGTTCTTCAAAGAGCTAAACACATCATACTACAGCAATATATGCATACCAATGTTTATAGCAGCACGGTTCATAATAGTTAAATCCTGGAAGTAACCTGTATACTCATCAATGGGTGAATGGTTAAAGAAAACATATCTATACACAATGGAATACTGCTTGGCTATAAAGAAGGACAAATTCTGGACATTTGCAGGAAAATTGATGCATCTGGAAAATTTAACATCATTGTAATAAGTCATACAAATTTAAATACCATATGCTATCTCCTATTTGAGTAAGGCAAAGTACAAAGAGAATAATAAAGGGTGGATAGAAGAAAACAAGGGGATGGATCTCTTGCAAATGGGAAGGAGCCCAAGAAACTGAGGGGGAGAGGATGGGAAGAGGGGAAGGGGAAGAAAGTAGAATTAAGATAATCATATACAGGAACCTGTAACCTCAAGGAATGTAAATATCGTATGCCGTAAACATGAAATAATAATAACAAGAAGAATGAAAATGGGTGAAAGGGGATTTAGATGTGGAGGGAAGGAGGTGGGTGGGAAGAGGAAGGGGCCAAAAAAAAGAAACAAGCTGTGTTATATACACGTACCCACCCCCCAAGATGAACATAAACGTCATGTACTGCAAGCTTTTACTAATAAAAGAGCAGAGAAAAACATCACTTTTAAAGGAAAAGAAAGTTACAGAAGACAAAGAAGGACATGATGGGGGTTGTTAATAAAAAGTTAAATCCAGCAGGTAAGAAACATTGAGACAGTGAAGCAGAGGAGGTAGTTTATTTGTAACAATGCTATTCTGGGTGTAGTCATCCATTGCTTTAGTTTTGAAGACTCCTCTGGAGATCTGGTTTACATTGTGCTATGTAGATAAGCTCTAGATCTACAGTCACCCAAATCTGGGAGGAAATAGTCCCTCTAAACAAGGAGTTCATTGTTCAGTCTGTGAGATGAAAAACCAAGAAAATTGCAAGCTTGCCAGACCTTGAGAGACTATCTGCTCATACTTTGAATGTGCAGAGTGTCCCAAGGGCGCTGAAATCATGGCCTGCCCGAGTCGGGGGTTCATGGTTACTTTTCTCGTTTCTTGATTAGCAGCATCCAATCATCCAACAGTTTCAGGGCCAGGGAAACTATTGAGGCCATCTCCTCCATACTGCCTGTGTTGTGTTTCCAGTGGGAAAGTATGAGCTGCAGTGAGGCAGGTGGTCACTGTGAAGTTCTATAGTGACAGAGACTGAGTTCTGGAATGCAGCCATTGGGAGACCTCCCTAGACCAGGGGATGTGTGGCCTCAGGCACACTTGCCAGTGGATCCCTCTGTGAGAACCTAGCCAGCACTGCTGCTTTAGAAGCAAGGTTATGATTCCTGTGGACGTTTTGCATTATTGAAAGTGATTTGTGAAGTATATTTCCTTTTACAGGTATCCTGTTACATACAGGACAGTATGTGGGAAACTGAGAGAAGAGAGAAGAAAGCAGTCCTTCTGTAGTGCTTCCCCTCACACATAATCACATTCTCCCTTTTTCCTTTGAGTTGTTTCTGCAATGAGATCCTGTTGTTTGTGGTCTATGAAGAACATGCTGCACTGGGAGGTGGGATAGGGAAGGAGAGGTGGGCAGAGACATGGTCTCATATAAAGTCTGCCCTTGGGCTGACTCAGTGTCCATCTGGAGTTGGACTGCATGCTTGTCCCGCCATAAGGTTGGGGAAGACCAAGCTTTGGAGCTTTCCCACCCACTGCCCCTCAGCTATTGGCTGCCCCTGGGAGAAGGGCATATTGCGCAATTTGCCCTGCTTGAGTGAAGGACCCCGTCGTCACGATCTGCAGTGCTCCTCTCCCTTGAGGTAGGAGTGGACCTGCCTGGGAACGAGCATCTCGTCTCGACGCCCACAGCACTATCTTGAGCTGTGCACACCTTTGCCCACCTCTATTTCGGCCTTGAAAGTATCTCCAGGGGACTTTGGAGCTGCTTGATGTGTTTGTCAGGTTTAGTCCTGAATCGGGGTACACCTTGTCTTGGATGTTCTGGGGCACTGCTCAGCCAAGAGTGTCAGGATTCCTGGGTAGACAAGGAGGTCCTTTCTGGACAAGGCAGGCCATGAACATGTCCTTGGACATGCTGTATCTCAGGCAGTTCGGGTGACTCTTGGGGACTCCACTGGAACGAAGTCCCTGCTGTCCCTCTGTCTTTGCTGACCAGGAACTGTGGGAGATCAGGGCTGTCACCTCTCTTGGGTATGGGCATCCCAGGTCCCCCTGCCTGCCCCAGAGGAGGAAGCCATAGCAAGTCACCTTGCAACCCTTGTTGAGTGACATTGGAGGAGAAAGGAGAGGGGAAGCGTTCCTTTGTATGCTGAGCTGAAATAGAGCTCCGTGGGCCTAGCTGCCTCTTGCTGGGCTCAGAGTGTCGAAGCCTGAAGGACATGGGCAGTTAGTGTGCTGGACACTGGACAAGCGAGGTGATAGGGCCTGGGGAAGCTGACTCCAAAACCAAAATTTAAAACTTGCAAAATGGAAACTCAAACCAAAAATTGAGTTTAATTCAACTTTTGGCCCAGTTGCTCCTCATTCATTTGGCCTTCTCTGGCCTCGTACCTGTCCTTATGGTCCCTTTGTCTAGATCACCCCCCATTGGGGTGCACTGTTTCCCCCTACACCCTGAGATCAAACCTCTCTCCTCTTTCCCTCTGGCAGTGTCTTAGAAGCATAGACTTTGGTCTGATGTGTTCTCATGGTGGAGGGGAGTCCTTAGATATCACTCCTGGCAGCTAGAATGTTGGACACAGGACAGTGCATACAGTGAATACCCTTCCTGCCCGAGTGCCATGAGGGACAAACATTGGTGGCCAACATGGATTTCACAGATGAGGGCTGGAGAGTCACTTGACAGAGGTGACAGATTGTTCTGACACATACATGAGCTGGGCATGACTCAAGGTCCTGGGGATGTGACAGTGAGGCACAGATGATGTCCTGCTTTCTTGGAGTGTGGAGTTGGTGTAGGAGTGAGCTGACAGGAAACAAATGTCTGCGTGTGGTATTGGAGTGAGTCTGTGAAGGGAACACAGGCTCAGGTAAGAGGTGAGGAGGTGGAGGGTGTTGGGGGACAGGGCAGTCACATCACACTTGTTTGCGTCCCACTGGGTGTTGGGTGGGGTCCAGCAGAGGCCTCCACTCAGGTTATTAAAGAGAACATTAATGGCATCACCAGTTTCCCAGTCCATCCTTACAATGTATGTGTGTTTTGGGTTGATTTGTTTGTTGCAGGGCTGAGGATGAGCCTCATTCTGGCCCCCTTGCTAAAGAGCTTTCAGTCCAGCATCCCACCATCCCTGGGAGGAAGGGGTGGGGGGATACTGTGGTCTAAAGATACATAATCGTTGGCCTCCATGCTTCTTTGTGCCTCTGGCAGGTACACCTCAAGCCAGGGAGCCTCAGAATATCTAAGGAGGAAGCCAGTAAGTAACCAAAAAGTGCACTGAGATAGTAACAGAAAGTTCAGCCTAAACAAGTAGAAGGCTGGGATGAGCTGCCCAGAGGCAGGGTCCTTCCAGAAAGAGAAAAGAAACCCCAAAAAGCAGGAGATGGGGTGTGAGATGGGACTTGGTCCTGTGCAGTTCCTGGGCTGGCTGCTGAGTCTTCTGCCACCTGTCCCAGCACTCTACCACCTGTCCTGAAGGGCCTTCAGTCCCACCAGCTACCCTGGAGATCAATGTCTCTCCCCTTGGATGGAGCTCCAGAGCCCTTTCCTGAGGATGGAGGTGGGAGCTCCTGGGTAGAGGCCCTTTGGTCTAATCTGCATGTTGCTTTCAGTGTTCTGGTATCATCCTGATTGCTAAGAGACAGGGCACATATGAGTCAAGTTTAGAGTGGAGTGGGCTAAATAACGTGCTATTAGAAAGGAGGACATTTTTCCCTTACGTCTGCTTTTTAACAACTGCCATCAGAACTCTAATATACTGTCAACTTCCATCACAGAAAAAAGCATTTCAAGGCTTATCAGTGAGAGGCATAGAGAAAGAACTATAACTCTATGTTGCCCCATTTTTCCCTTTCCCTCCACGACCTCAGCAGGACAGTTTGGCTAATAGAGTCAAGCAACCTAAGGGAGGATGGAACAGGCCCCCCGGCCACTGATACTTTTTTCTGTGTCGGAATCAAGCTGCAGTATGGACCCGCTGCGTGGCCTCTCTGAGCGTCAGCATCCCTCGCCCTGCTTACTCACTGGTGAACGAGACGCACTTATCTCATAATTAGACTCTCCTTAGCTCTCTAGTTTCCTGTGTTTGCAGGGATCAGTAATACAGCATCTCAATGAGGCGGCGAAGCGCAGCATGCATGCATTTTCACAGATCGTTTTTGCTCACACATGTGCTCCATTGCTCCATTGAACTTCACTTACGACTCCTAAGTTCAAAGACAAAACTGTTCGTAAATTTAGGATGGTGAGAGGAGAGAATTATTAAATCAAGAATTAAGAGAATTAAACCAAGTGCAGAGTGCTTCTCAGTGAAAGGCGCGAGTTCCTGTGGAAACGTAAGGTAGCAGCTCTGCAGCGGCAGCTTGAACACCATACATGAATGCAGGGCAAAGGAAGCAGACACGTCGGCATGCATCGCTCCTGCTCATTTTCCCATTTCCCATTGGAGTTCACTTAGAAAAGAGTAAGTGCTAATATAAGGTGAATAAGACTTTCATGATAGCAACGGCAGAGCACTCAGGCAGGCACGGGGCAACCCCGAGCAGGGCGCTGGTGTAATCCTGTAGGTTGAATACCCGTGAGGCTAGTTGTAGTCTGCCTATCTCCCCCGTGTCCCTCCCTCACCCTTCACTCTGCTTCCCTTCCCTCCTGCCTCCTTCCTTCTTCCTCCCTTTCTCCTGTAATAATAATAATACCAAGAGATTTCCATTCCTAAATAATTTATAAGTGCACTTGTAGTATTATAAAATGTAAGCACAATGCCATACAGAAAATTTCTCGAAATTATTTATCTCTTACGACTGAAACTTTATGCCAGCACTCCATTACACCTACCCCCACCTCAGGCACCCAGTATGCTGCTCTCTGGTTCCATGAATTTAGCTATTTTTTGGTATCTCATGTAAGTGGCATTGTGCAGTGTTTTCCCTTCTATCACTGCCTAATTACATTTAGCGTAACATCCTCTGGGTGCATCAGTGTTGTCACAAATGCCAGGATTTTCCTTTTAAAAGACAGTGACACACCACTTATCCTTTAACTGTTCCTCTCTACACCTTAGGTATCTCCATGCCTCGACTGCTGTGGGCAGTGCAGCTGTGAGCCTGGAGTGCCGAGGTCTCCTAGACATCCTGATTCCAGTTCATTTGTCTATGTCCTGTGGACCTCTTGGGTCCAGGAGCCAGGGGCGCCGCTACTTTGGAGAAAATAGAGAGACAGGACTGCAAGGCCCAGGGGGCCAAAGAGGAGAGACTCTGAGGCACTTGTTTTATTTTTCAGCATGTTTATACAGGGCACAGTCTGTGCAGAGTGCATGCGGAACATAATCTTTAAGTCCAGGGAGGAGCACAGCAAGACCTTGAGCTAGAAACGATTAACAACGCATTCAACAGTTAGGGTATTATCTGGCCAGCAGAACACTCTTATCAGTGGGAGTCACAAGACCTCTTCAAGGAGCTTGGTGTTCCGGACAGTGTCCCATCTCACGGGCTCCCTGGGGTTGCTTTTAACCCTGCGGCTGTGAAATTTCTCAGGATTTCCTGAGAAACAGGGACCACGCGTGTCCTTGACACGACTCTGAGAGTATCCCACAGTGTCCTTAGAAGGGAGGTGGGTGAAGCACCTGCTAGTTCTACTTTTAATTTTTTGAGCAACAGTGTTTTCCATACCTGGTGTAGCATTTTACATTCCCACCAACAGTATATAAGGGTTACAGTTTCTCCATATCTTCTCAACAATTCTTATCTTTTTTCTTTTGTTTTCTACATAATAACTACTCTGACAGGTATAAATGAGTATCTCATTTTTTAGTGTTTCTGATTGATAAATTATAGTTGTATATATTTATGGGGTACAAAGTAGTATTTTAATAATTGAACCCAATGTGAAATGACTGCATCAAGATTATTAAAATATTTACTCATTGTGATTTGATTTGCATATCCTTAATGATTTATTGAGATGGGGCCTCTTTCATTGCTCCTTAGCTATTTGTATGTCTTCATGGCGGAAATATCTATGTAGTCCTTTGCTCATTTTTAAATCAAATTGTTTATTTCTGTAGAGTTCTAGAAATTCTTTATGTATTTTGGATATTATCCTTTTCCCAGATAAGTGGTTTGCAAGAACAGTAATTTCTCTCATTTCATAGGTTATCTCTTCGTTCTGTTCATTGTTTACTTTGCTGTGCAGAAGCTTTTTAATTTGATGAAATTCTATTTGTTTACTTTTGCATTTATTCCCTGTTCTTTTGGTTCTTTTAGTATAGTATCCAGGAAACCATTTCCTAAAGCGATGTCATGAAGCTTCCCCTTAAGTTATTTTTTTTTATTTATTTATTTATTTTTGTGGTGCCGGGGATCGAACTCAGGCCCTTGTGCTTACAAGGCAAGCACTCTAATCACTGAGCTAAATCCCCAGCTTAAGTTATTTTTAATGGGAGTCACAAATTCATTCTCTTTTTATTTTTGATTGACACATAATAAGTTTACATATTTATGTGGTATTATAATTGAATAAAGGTGTATATTGCATAATAAATCAAAGTAATTTACATATCTAACACCTCTGTATGATGGTAAGAGACTGGTAAGTTTGCTCCCCCCATGTTTTCTTCTAAGAGTTTTATGAATTCAGGACTCACATTGAAGCCTGTAATCCACTGAGTTTGTTGTGGAAAATGATGTAAGAGTCCCAATTTCATTTTTTTTCACATGGATATCCAGTGTTCCCAGGACCATTTGCTGAAGAGACAGACTATCCTTTCCCCATTGTGTATTCTTGGCCCACTTGCCAAAATCAGCCAACTGTGTGTATGTCAGAACGTATCTCTAGATCTCTTTTGTGTGCCACTGGTCTATGTTTCCTATTATTTCAGAGCTGTATACTTTATTTTTTTATTTTTTTATTTTTTAACCAAGAACATGTATTGGTACAATGTACATATAATGATTACATTCATCTCATTTATTTTGTAAGAGCTGTATACTTTAAATACTATTGCTTTATAATATAATTTAAAATCTGAAAGTTTGATGCTTTCCACTTTGTTATCTTCCAAAATTGATGGCTTTGGCTGTTCAGGGTCTGTCTTAGCCCATTTGTGCTCTATATCAGAAGACCACACATTGGATAATTTATCAAGAATAGGAATTTATTTTCTCAGTACACTATTTGGATGCTAGGAATTGCAAGATCAGGGCACTGGTATCTGGGGAGAAGCTTTCTGCTGGATGCAGCCTCTTTCCTAAGGGAGGCTGACTTTCAATCCCAAGGGAGGAGCCCTCATTTCCTCCTGACTTGTTAAGGCCCTATCTTCTAATCTTGTCAGACTGACAACTCCTGAATTTGGGTAAGGACACCCTCAAATAACAGCACCCTTTTATAGTTTTATGTGGATTTCAGAATTATTTTTTCTATTTATTTTTTAAAATGCCGTGTGGGCAGGGAAGGGACAATAAATGTTTCATTATTCTGTAGTAGGTAAGTTCCCTTAAATGAGACAGTGTGCTGCCTTGAGAGCGCTACTCCATGGCACACCTGGGCAGGGAGTATATTGAATCTGTAGATCATGTGGGTGAAATACAGATCACTGAGACATAACTTAGGAAAAAGTGCTGGAAACTCTTACTTATCTGTAGTTGTGTGAGCTACCCCAGGCTGTGATGACTGAGATCCGCCTCATAGGTCTCTGTTTCTGAAAACAACCAGGAACATAAATTATTTGTGTTTTCTTGAGTAGTATAAGTTTCAATTATCTATTACATAGTTAGCTTACACATGTATCAAATAAATAAGTTTAACAGAGAAAGCAGATTTGCATATTACAGTTTAACTCAGAGAGCATATGTGGTGTGCCATGGTGTGTCATTCTCAAGGCAGCGCACTGACTCATTTAAGGGAACTTACCTGCTACAGAATAATGAAACATTTATTGTCCCTTCCCTGCACAGAGATTTCAAAAAATTAATTATCCATTTGTGCATACTGATGGACTAACAATGGCCTAGTCATCATCCATGAACTTCTGGACACACAACTGAACAGAGTCATTGCACCACATAATTCTTGAGGAGGAAATAATGCTATCCCAAAAGTACATGACCACAAAGAAACTCATGAAAAGTAGAATGGCCCCGGTGGCCCCTTGTCCTGAGGATTTCTTTGGAGTAAGGCTGGTGCTATAAAAATGCCACGACTGCCTCTTATGCCTGCATTAGAGAGTCATCATGTATCCACTTGAGATGGTGACCACTATGGCAAATAAGCGTCTGAGGAAATAACACAAAGGTCAAAGACAAAATTTAGTGAGAAATACAAGACTGTGTGAGGTCACGTTGTGAGGGGCAAAAATGAAAAAGAAAAAACTGCCCACTTATGAATGCGTAGAAGACCCCCAGGAGGAGAAGGGAGTATAAGTTGTGGTGAGGGGATTTGTGTTTGAACTTTGCCAAATGAGAGCTTCCGGAGCTGAGGGAGATGGCCTGCGGGATGCTCAGCAGGCAGCCAGCACAGATGGAGAAGCCCCTCATCAGCCTGTGCAGGGAGACACCTGATTTACATTCAAGGTCATCCCAATCTCCCAAGACTGGAAAATGCCTGCAGCTATGAAGGCCATAGCCAGCAACTTCACCACATGGATGAGAGCCAAGAGACCACCAGTCTGGTCGGTGGGCTTGGGCCTGGTGCTGAAAAAAACCCAAAAAAAGAAGGATGGCATTGACTGAGACCCCAGTGACAACTTCAGAATAGAAGTCATTTCTTACATGATTGTACAGTTTGTTTCATCTTATGAAGGAAAGAAGCATACAGTGAATGCCTGAGGAAACAGTAAGAAAAGCTCTTTACTGTGCATATTGCTATCTTCATCAACCTAAAGTAACATCATTGCCATCACGAAGACATGTGGATCAATCACAGGGCGCCTTGTTCCTCCCTTGGTACAGTACTCGGGTCTCAACTCACATTCCCTGGAAGCCACCCTCACTCTCTCCTTCTCCCACCACTTTCCATCGTGGCTGGATTGCACATCCCAGTGCGGGGCTCCCAGAGTACAACAGCCTTCTTATATGATAAAAATTGCCCAGAATCATAGAAATTATTTTCTTGTTATCATTTCATTTTTCAAGTTTTTCAGGCCAGGAATGATGTCTTATTTGGTTTTGATCTTATATTCTTGATAAGCATTAGATCCATAATAAGAGTGCTATAATTTTTGGTGAATGTGAATAAGGAGGATTATGTACAAGTGAAGCAAAAGTCTCAGTGGATTACCCAAACATTTAATAATCCATTGAATGTCTGCCAGTGATTGTCTGTGTCGTAAAAAGCCTAAAAATATCATTTACTAAATTATTTTACTTTCATTGAGCTCATTGCTGGGTAGGTTTGTGTACAGAATACAGTATTGTATAGGATTAGTTAAAAATTACATCTTGCTTCAGGTAACTTCTTATAAAACAAAAATAAGCAATGCAGTAATATATTTGGAGACACATGATGAATACAATTAACTTTGCAAAAAACAGTGAATGAAGCCCTTTTCTTAATTTTTTAGAGAGCAATGAAAAGTTGCCTGTGGGGGGCATTTGGTGGCAAGGGGAGGGTTTTGGTCCTTTTTTGTGTACTGCTATGCTTCTTAGTGTGTAAGGAAAAATAGTTTAATTGGATGGCATTTCTGGTGGCTGGAAGGTCCAAGCAGCATGGTGCTAGCTGGTGTGGGCTTGCTTGGCGGTGTCACCCATGTTGGAGAAACTGCCAGGGACTGAGCCGCGTGCAGAAGGGGCACTGCAAGAGCAATAGATGGGAGTGGAGCCAGCTTACCCTTGTAACGCTGTTTCGGGGGAATTAACTCATCCTGCTGATCATCTCTCTTAAAGGACTTGGCCCAAGGCCTCTCCAGTCCTTCATTCAGAAACCACAAAGCTACCACAGCTGAAGTGACACTGTCCTAGAAAACCAAGAGAGGTGTGGAGGTCCCTGAGGGAGGGAGGCAGAGCCATGGTCCTGCTCCTCAGGGTAGGGGTGTAGCCAGAGAGGATTCTTCCAGGGAGTGTGCTCATGCACATGACTTTCCACACAGCATCAGCTAGCTGCGCCTCATACTCCATGGGGACCATCTGTGGATGCAGGCACAGGGTGTGGGGCTGAGCTGTTCTCAATTCCAGAAAGGAGCCACGCAGCTCACAGCTCTGCCTTGCGGCAGCTGTGTAACCTTGAACAGCATACTTGCCCTTCGTTAGGACTCAGTGTTCTTATTTCTAAAACAAAGCCTCGGTGGTGTTCACCTTGTCATTGGTTCTGGGGACAAAGAAAGAGAACTCAGAAAGCACCTGGCAAGGGGGATGGAGTTTCTTTCTTTCCTGACAGGAGAGACTCAGGCCCACTAAACTAGCAAGAGATCAAGAAGATACAATGTCCATTTATTTAT
This sequence comes from Hystrix cristata, assembly GCA_004026905.1. Classification (NCBI taxonomy): domain Eukaryota; kingdom Metazoa; phylum Chordata; class Mammalia; order Rodentia; family Hystricidae; genus Hystrix; species Hystrix cristata. The sequence continues at coordinate 24,401 of PVJO010008658.1, read as the reverse complement.
CTTCTGAGCAAATCCTTAGTGGAACACTGGTGACGCTTTCAAAGGAAGGGAGGCCAGATGGCAAAGGCTGCCCTTGTGGAGGGGAGGAAGGAGGGACAGGAGACTCGTGGGAGGCCTTGGGGGCCAGCTGAACTCCCTTCTTCCTGCCTCCGGCCAGGCTGGGCTTAAGTAAGGCAGTTGCCCTGAGTCCCGCAGAGCGGGGACACAGGTGACCACCGCCCCAGGTTAGGAAGAGTAGCTGACAGTTTCAGGTTGAAAGCTTTGTTCTGTGACTGTGAATCGGGGATTAGGCTTTAGCAGGCCCTTGGTGGAGATATGAAGGTCAAAGCACCATGGTATGCATATGACCTGTGTGATCCCAGCCTCAAGTTCACTGAGGACAGACCTCAAAACCATGCTATGTGAAAGAAAGCAGAATACCCTATGGGGTATGATTCCATGCATATGTTTACATGAACACCCAAATAGGATGCAAGGTGGTCACCAGGGGTTATGGGTAGGGAGGAATAGGTAACAATGTGGCCTCTTTTTGGGGTGATGGAAACATTTTGAACTCAAAATGGTGCTTGCCTGATATCATAAATGTATAAAATGCCACTGAGTTGTTCACTTTAAGATGGTTAGTTTTATGTACTGTGAGTCTCACTTCAGTTTTTCTCAAAGTGTAGGAAATACTGTTACCAACTTCTGAAGGTTCTGGAGGCTGAGTGGGTTGACCTCATGAGTGCCTGGTGTAGGGCTTGGCACATGGCACCCCGAGACCTCGCTGCTGTGATCACCCACCCTCATGACCTGAGAGAGGAGCCCTCGTGACCTTTTTGCGGGGGTTGAACCCAGGGCCTCATGCCGCTCTCATCCTAAAAGCCACAGCGGTGCAGTGACTTGCATAGTATATGGGTTTCTGCTGATCCTCTTGTCTTTGGGCTCCGGAGGCTCACGTTTGCTGACTTCACCCTCAGACTGGGAAGAGGGAACAGTAAATTCTAGGCACCGACACCCTGAGCGCTCTAAGGAAGAGGTTCCCTTCTGGAAAGCCACAGTTCACAGGTGACACTCTGCAGCGATGGAATCAGTGTAAATGGGACGCAGGTTCGAGGTAGGGGGGCTAATGAGGTCAGACGAGTTTGCTGTTACAGGTTAGATTTCCCTACATTTTTGACCATAGAGTAAAATCTGATATTTCATTGTTACTTTTGATAACATTATGTTTTTCTAATTTTTGCCTTTGTTCCAGCATATTTGTTTTCCAGAATAATTGGTGTTTATGTAAATGTTTATTAGCTTATTTTTTACTTGTGGGGAAATTCTTTGGTTGAACAGAAATAGAATTCTCTCCTCCCCACCACCCACTTTTCATTTCTGATTTTCTCAACTAAACTGAATTTTTAAAAATATGATTACTGGGGCTAAGGCTGTGGTTCAATGCTAGAGCATTTTCCCTTCACGTAAAAGGCCCTGGGGTCGATCCCCAGCACCACAATAAATAAATGTTTAAAGTAAAGATTTCAAAGTTAGGGAGTTGGCTTAGCGTACTGCTGCATGTGTATAATCACAGTGAGTCCAGAGGCTGAGGCAGGAGGACTGCAATTTCAAGACCAACCTGGACAATTTAGCAAGATCCTATGTCAAAATAAGAAATAAAATGGGCTGGGGATATAGCCCAATTATAGAACACTTGCCTAATATATGTGAGGCCCTGAGTTCAGTACCCAGTTAAAAAAAAAATCAAGAGTTTTCACTTTTTCTTAACTAATGCTTTAAAATGTACACATTTATAGGATGTTTTAACCCATGATTTGTCCTAAATCTTTGTTATTTATAAAGGCTGAAAATTTTGAAAGTCTGTTTACATTTTTTTTTAAATTATAGTGATGTCTAAAAATACATGATGGAGGGGCTGGGGATTTAGCTGAGTATTTAGAATGCTTGCCTAGCAAGCACAAGGCCCTGAGTTCGATCCCCAGCACCAATAAATAAATAAATGAATAAATAAATAAATAAATAAATAAATAAATAAATAAATAAATAAATAAAAATACATGATGGAAAAAGCATGTTTGTAAAACTGTTAGACAAAGAGGTGATTATTTTTATTGCAAATATAAGCTCCATTAAGTGAAAAGTGTTTAGCATTCCAAATATTTATAATCTTTATGTACATTTTGTTTGTTTTTGTTTCTGATGGGTCTCACTATGTTGCTGGCCCCCAACTCCTGGAATCAGATGATACCTTCTCCCCAGCCTCACTGATGTTGGGACTGTAGGCACATCCACCATGCTGAGCTACAAACACTTTCATAAGCAGTACTTGAAGGGCAGATACTCTTCCTTTTATTTAATTTTTTGGGGGGCATTGAGACAAGGTCTCAAGTCCAAGCTGACCCTGAACTTAGGATCTTTCTGGCAATCACTACATTAGTGCTGGAATTACAGATGTGCTCCACTTTGCCCAGCTTTCTTTTTCTTTTGCAGTGCTGGGAATGGAACCCAGAGCCTCGTGTGTGCTAGGCAAGCACTCAGCACTGAATCACTCCTCTGCCCCTTCTTGCTCACTTTTATTTCGTGGTACTGAGGCTTCAGCCCAGGGCCTTCACATTGATCTGCATCCTCAGTCTTTCTCGTTTTGAGACAGGGTCTCACTAAATCCCCCAGGCCTGCCACGAACTTGGGATCCTCATGCTTCAGCCTTCCAGGTGTGTGCCCCCACACTTGGCTCTTCCTAAATTTAAATGGCGTATTCTGATGAACTAGAATCAGAAAAGCTGATTTCACATTCTTTGTTAGCACTAGGGAAACTGATGACTGATAACTTTTCCTACTCATCCCGAGCCTTGGTTTCCTTGGCTGTAAAATGAGGATGAGTCCTACCTCCTCAGTTTGTTTTGCAAACCAAATAAAAATGAGATAATGTACAAAAGGCCGTGGTACACAGTCGGTACTCTTTCTCTTTCAGGTAAAACAAAGTAAGCATGGCTGCCATTACTTTCGCTAGGAAGTGAGAAGCCTGGTGTATAAGGCAGCCGAGAGGGCGTGGCAGAGAAATAGTCTGCGGTAAAGAAGAGAGGACAGGTCGGGAGGCAGGAGGGGAGTACACACTGAGGTCAGCACCTCCTGTACTCCGAGGACAGATGCAGCCGTTGGGATTTTTCTTTATTTCCTTTAATAATGTTGATTGGGTTTTCCTGGTTTCCAGAATATTCCATACTTTGGCTTTGGAAATACACTCTGTGTGAGCCATTTTAGTCCCTGAGCTCCATGACATGGGAGGTACCTGGTATACTCAGGGGCCCCACAGTCACCGAGCGCTGATCCAGTCCCCTGTGTGGCACACTTTCTGAGATGCCAGTGAGGACCTAGGCCTCATCTGGGGACCAGAGTTGGCGCCAGTACCGGTCCTGCTGTGTGTGATAAGGGAACTAACGGGGGGGGGGGGGGGAGGAGTCCTCAGCTCAGCGTTGTAGCAGTGCTGCCATCTGCTGGTGGATTTTAGTGCTCAATTTCCTTTATGAGGGTAAAACCAGTAGATTTGGGACTGTGGTTTTTGTAAGAAGGAAGGATTGGTAGCTTGCTGATGTGAAAGAGAAGTACCAGGACAGGTAACGCCAATGTCACTCCCAGATAAGAAGGTACTTCTGAAACAGGGAATGGGGATGGTCTGCAGCTTTGAAAATCAAGGGAGTACAGACCTGAGAGAAATTAGCATGGAATAGACATGTCTAATACTAGTAATAGTGGGGGCGGTGGTGGTGGTCTGTGTGTGTGTGTGTGTGTTGCGGAAGTGGGGATTGAACTCACAATTGAACGCACAGCCTTTGGACAGAGCTACACTCCAGTCCCTTTTTATTTTTGCTCTTTGGGACAGGTTCTCATTCAGCTGACCAGGCGGGACTCAAACTTGCCTCAGCCTCCCAGAGTGCTGGGACCACAGACATGAGCCAACGCACCCGGCTTCAGTTGTTATTTTAACTGAATTGCCTCATGGCGTATTTTTAACTTCCTTTCCATTTTTAAATGTTGATTAAAGTGAAGGATTTTATCCTGTATTTCTAATGATGGTGAACTTTTGAACCAGGGACCATATGCCTTAGATGTGGGGGTCTGCCTCAGTTTCCCCGGGGATTATATTCCATCACTGCAGTGTGGCTCCCAGGTTAAGTGCATGGGCTTTTCAGACAAACCTGGGTGTAAAGCTCAGGTGTGCCACTGTGACTTTGGGCAAGTCCATAACAGAGGCCCAGGGGCTGGGCCTGTGGGTCCCTGGGAGTAATGATAAGCAGGGTGAAGCTTGGCCCCTCTGCCTACATTTTATATTGGTCTCCTTTATTACCTTCAAACTTTGGGTCAGATCCTTGCTTTACATGTGGGCATATTAATCACATGAGGAGTGTTGTATTACAAGGTTTATCAGCCATAAGTTTACTTAACCTATATCCTCCCCCTTCAAGACTGAGGACACCAAGATAATACTTTGGTAATATTCAGAATCTATTGCCAGTTTGTGCAATGGCCTTGTTCCAGGACCCTGGAGTGATGCTTAGAAGTCTCCTGCCATTATTCTAACCCTTCAGGCGCCTCACGTTCCAGAGCCTGGCAGACATCTCACCCTCTGGTGAAGTCACCCCCTACATGGGAGCAGTGACTGCGTGACACCAAGACTGCACACTAAGCGAGAGCCACCATCTCACAATGGGAGCTGAATTCCCCTCAAGCAATGATAGCTCCCTGAGATGATGTCTAACCAGACCACACTCGACATGGGTTACCTACCCTGTCCACTGTGCAGCGCCCCAACCCTTCTGTCTCTTACCCTTTGCTATAAAAGTCCAAGGTTTCTGTCAGCCATCAAAGATGAAACTTGAATATCTTCATCATGGCCGTGCTTCTTAACGCTTGAAAGAACGTTCGGCCTTCGCCACTGTTCACCTCCTTGATGGGCATGTTAAGACTAGTGCCCAAGCCTGGTCTGTTGGGACCCCTGGAGCCAGGACTTCCACCCTGCAAGTCCAGTAATAGTTTTGTATTCAAAATGAGTGTGTTAGTACCTATCTCAGCTCATGGTCTTGAGGATTGAAAGGGAACAATAAAAAGTGTTGAGCTAGGCCCGAAGTCTCATAGCTGAACTTCTTAAACCCAGCTTCTGTTATTACTAACAGTTTGGTGAAAAATTGAGCAGAAAACCTGATTCCTAAAATACAGCATAGAGTGTGGGGTAAGTTGGGTTATGGATGCTGCTTGACTTACAGTGGGTTATGTCCCAGTAAACCCATTGTAAGTTTAAAATACTCTAGGTCAAAAGTGCATCTCATATGCTCAGCTTGCCAACAACACAGCTCAGAACACTTCCATTACTCTACTGTTGGGAGAAATCAGCTGACACAAAGCCTGTTTTATAAGGGTCGAATGTCTCGTATAATTAATTAAATACCCGTATCCAGTCCAGTGCACTGTAGCATGTTGTGGTTCCCTCATGACTACCAGTTGGGAGTGGTGGTTCACTGATATGCCAGTATAAAGAGAAGATAGTGTTGCTTGGGGCTACCACATTGAAGAACTCAAAGTACACTCTCTACTTAATGCATATCATTTTCATGCCATTGCAAAATAGGAAAATCATAAGTTGAACCAATGTTTAGGGTTTTGTGTTTTATGCTAGATCATACCCAAGGCCTTATGCATGGCAGGCATGCATTGAGTCAGGCAAAGTCTGTATGCTCCAAACTCAACAGATTTTCTTTCTTTACTGACTGGGGCCTTTATGGGTTTTTTATTGATAAAAAACTAAAGTTTAATAGTCATTGAAAAGATTTCAGGGTGGAACAGGCGGAAGTAGTGGTGAGAAGTGGCTGCAGAGCCGAACCAAGGAGGCAGGAACCCGAGACGGAGAGGCAGTTGGGTGGGCACTATGGCTGAGATCACCACCATCGAGGCTGTGAAGCACGAGATCCAGGTTCTTCAGCAGCAGGCGGACCATGCAGGGGAGAGGGCCGAACGCCTCCCGGGGGAAGTGGAGGGAGAAAGGCAGGCTTGGGAACGGGCTGAGGCAGAGGTGGCCTCCTCCAGCTGTAGGATCCAGCTGGTTGAAGAGGAACTGAACCGTGCACAGGAACGCTTGGCCACTGCCCTGCAAAAGCTGGAGGAAGCGGAGAAAGCTACCGATGAGAGTGAGAGAAGTTATGAGGGTTATTGAAAACCAGCTCCTAAAAGATGAAGAAAAGATGGAACTCCAGGAAATCCAACTTAAAGAAGCTAAACACATTGTAGAAGAGGCAGATAGGAAGTAAGAAGAGGTGGCTCGTAAGTTGGTGAATATTGAAGGAGACGTGGAATGCGCAGAGGAGCGAGCTGAGCTGGCAGAGTCCCGTTGCCGGGAGATGGACGAGCAGATCAGACTGATGAACCAGAACCTGAAGTGTCTGAATGCTGCTGAAGTAAAGTACTTCCGAAAAGAAGACAAATAGGGAGGGAGGGTGCAGAGGGGAGGGGGGGAGAGGGGGGAGAACCAAGATACATCATGTATGGGTACAGAATTAATGTAATGAATGTGACCATTGTATGTAGAATGTACCAATACATGTTCTTGGTTTAAAAAAAAAAAAAAAAAAAGACAAATATGAGGAAGAGATAAAGATTCTTACTGATAAACTCAAGGAGGTGGAGACCCGTGCTCACTTTGCTGAGAGATCAGTAGCCAAACTGGAAAAGACAATTGATGACCTGGAGGGTAAGCTGAAATGCACCAAAGAGGAGCGCCTCTGTGCACAAAGGATGCCGGCCCAGACTCTGCTTGACCTGAATGAGATGCAGCGCTCCTCAGCCCTGCCCTGCCGTGCTCCTCCCTCTGACCCCGACACTGCCCGAGGCCAGCCTGCCCAAAGCCAACCCACCAACAGTGTGGAGATTCCTCAAAAGAGTGAAAATAGAAATTCTATTTGACTCAGCTGTCCCCCTTCTAGGCATTTTCCTAAAAGAGTTAAGATCATCATATTACAGGAATACATGCATAAAAGTGTTTATAGAAGCACAATTTAAAATACCTAGATCTTGGGGCTGGGGATTTAGCTCAGTGGTTAGAGCACTTGCCTCGCAAGCACAAGGCCCTGTTCGAACCCTAGCACCAAAAAAATAAATAAATAAATAAATAAAATAGCTAGATCTTGAAAACAGCATATATGCCCATTGACAGCTAAATGGATAAGGAAAATGCGATATGTATACTCAGTGGAGTACCACTCTGCCATATATAAAGAAAGGTAAACTTGAGGCATTCATAGGTAAGTGGATGCAAGTTGAGAATATAGTGTTAAGTGAAATAAGTCAGGGGTTGGGGATTTAGCTCAGTGGTAGAGTACTTGCCTAGCAAGTGCAAGGCCCTGAGTTCCATCCCCAGCACCAAAAAAAAAAAAAAAAAACAAAGAAAAGAAATAAGTCAAACATGTAAGCTTAACTATCACAAGATTTCTCTTATATGAGAAAAATATGTATGTATACAAATAAAGAGTAAAATAAATAGGAAGTAGAAGTTCAAATAATTCGTAAATTATGTATTCTGTACATGTGCTAATTTGTTTCATTTATATTACTAGTTTCTCTTTGTTCATTGAAAAGAAAGTTTTGTTCAGTTATCAGTTTGTTTCTTCTTTATAAGAGCAAATCTTTTTTGTTTCTGAGTAACTACTTCAAAGATAATGATACACAGTGTATTAACAATTCTTATTCTCTTATTATTTTGTTAGAGAATTTTATTTTTTCATGAAATAAAAAATGTCACCAAAAGGGTAACACCAACTTATTGTCTACATTTAAAGGTAGTTTTAATAAAAACTAAACAATCTACAAACAAAGAATATTTTAAGAAACAACATAAATGATAAACATTTAAAACCTAAAGTGTAGATTATTGAGATCCTAAACAAAAATATTAAAGGTAAAAAGAGTCTTGAAATTTTTTTCTGACAACTAATCTTATGAAATCAGTTTCTAAAGAGCTAGTATTCTTTTTGCTTTGGTATTTTGTTTGCTATCAGCTAAACATTAGTGCAGTAGAAAATCACTCAGGTTCTTTTCAAATGGATGGCTTTATAATGTGATCTCATATCTTCCTCTAATTTTTGCTGCACATATTCTGCATGTATAGAGATGAACATGTGCTCTCCAATTGTTCGTTATTTGGTAATGTGTGAAAGCAGACCTAGCAGATAGCCTCACCACTAGATCATATGCCACACACCAGAAATCGTATGCCATACATTGTCATGTTTTCTGAAGTCTCCTTGCTCACAAATGCAGCAGACATACCCGGCCATGCCTTTGTGCACAGCATTGTGCAGATGCAACTGACATTCTCTTAAAAACTGTTTCCCACCTGTCTGATAAACTGTTTTTCCTTGATATGAACAGTATAGTGTTCTCAAATGACGCCACTGATAAAATCCTTTTCCCTACAGACGACAGAAATGCTTTCGTCCTTGCACTTTTATTTTCTTCCATAATGGCACTTTTAAACATATCTTGATCTAGGCAGCTAGACATGTATTCCACCACTAGATTTTCAGTGTCAAAACGCTGCCCACGATTAGGACCATAGAAAAGGACAGGCAGAATGTTAAAATAACTGCTTTTTTTGGGTACTGTTTATCTGGTAATGACTGTCCCTAAAATTATTCAGCGTTTCAACAAACATATCTCTAACTTCAGACTGATCATCAGGGTTTTCTTCCCTGTCCATCTTCTCCTTAATATTTCCTAGCCCATTCACTGTCAGGTCTTGGGATTTTCCACATTTCTGATATGTTCCTGAAGCTGCCGACCCTTCATGAAGGTTTTTCCATGTTCAATTTGTGCATAGATGTCCTCAATGTGTTTGGCTAGGTAAAAAGAAGACAGGTCTGCTTCAGTTATTGTGAGTCCACACAGATCACAAGAGGCCTTTTCGCTACCCTTTTATACAGGACTGCTATTGTTACGGGGCCTAACATTTTCTAAAGAATCTCTTTCACCATAATTTATTGACATCCAAGGTTTTAGACTTTTCCTACCACATTTTTAATGTCAATGTCTTCTTTGATGTAGTATCTATAAAATGGCCCTTCAGGCTCATCTTCTAATTCATTTTTGTCAGTGGATTCATTGCGGTGTTGATCAGTAACTTTAATAATATTAAAATCTTTCAGCTCATCCGTAGGAATATCTTTGGGCTTCCTCTTAATGATGATCCTTTTCCTCTCAGCAGCCCTCCTTTATTCTTCACTGGCTAGTTCAGACTCCACAGTGCTTTTTCTGCTTCCAGTGCTTGAAGTAGAATCATCAGGAGCCTTGCTTGTGTTTCCTCTATATTTGTCTGCCTCTGCAGAAAGTGTTTTAGGTGAAATTCTTTTCACCAAATTCAGCTCTGATATTACTGTCTTTTGTGTCTCTAATATGTACTATTTGGCGGTAAGATCTTATGTTTTGGTATGAATGTCTGTTAGTACATGTCTATTGTGTTCATCTAATAATTTTTCACAGCTAAAGCCAAATCCACAGCTGTTACAGATAAAACTCTGCCTACGCTGTTGTGGCACACATGTTTTGGAGCAGATAATTTGGACACAGAACTTTTTCTACATACATCAGATAGTGGTTCAGGAAAGTTACCTAGTTGTGGAGACTCTTCATCCGGCTCTCCAGCATGTGGTGTATTTACTGTTGAACTTGGCTCTGGACACCACCTGCTGGCTTCACTGCCGATGTCCTTTGCTGTTCTGTTTGCTGGAAGCAGAAGATGGTTATTTTGAACTGGAGCAATTTGCATCCTATACGTCTCCTAAGCAGTCAGAAACATCGTGCAGCTGTAGATAGGTAATTGCCACTTTAAACTCCTCACAACTGGAGGGAGCTGTCATATCTTTTCCTAAATAAATAGATTACAAAGTGAAGTCAAAACACTCAGCACTGATTTCGTGTTGCTAAGATTCAAATGTGCAGTACTATGCTGATGGTTATGAAAAACATTCTAAAATAGGAGCTACGGACAGCTAGAACTGCTTTGTGTGTTTGAAAGTAAATGTCATCAGTTGCAATACAGCACTCACAGAGAAAACCCTGTTCTCTTTGGTTGTTTAGCTGCTGAAGTACGTCTGTGGCATACCAGTCAGTTCTATTTTAAGGGAGAATCTAGGTGGGCAGTTTTGTGTTTCTTTAAAGACAGGTACCTGAACTTGTAAATATAAAAGTCTGGTGTGATACATTCTTTACTATTGTATTGAAACATTGACCAAACACCTCTTTCCAAATAAGCTGTCAGGCTCTATGGGAGCTGGGTGAGGTGGTACATATCATAGTCCCAAGTATTATAGAGGTTGAAGAAGGATCCCTTGAATTCAGGAACTTGAAATGAGCCTATGCAACATAGCAAGACCTCGTCCCAAACACAAAACAAATAAAGGATCTGTAGCAAGTTGTCTGTTTTTTTATCACTAGTGTTAAAAGTGATAGATCATTGTGAAGTCTTGGGTTCAATCCCTAGCACCCCCCAAAAGAAACACATTAAAAATTTAGAGTTTATTTTTGTAAATAGCAGTTCATGAATCCAGTAGAGTCAAACCAGAAATGGTCTGGAATTGCACTGGAAGAACTAAAGGGAAAGCTTCTGTAGGGGAATGAGGAAGCCCGGTGAGAGATGATGTGATTGGTTAAAGTTTGAGCAGTGGCCTTATTTTAGTTATGCCAGTGGTGAGTCTCTGAACATAGGTTGGCCATTTATGACTAGCTAAACTCAAGTATATTTTGTTTAAGTAGAAACCAGGTGTTGGCTCCATCTCCAGCCCATTAAGTTATTTTTAACATTAGGCAGTTACTGGTACCTAGAAGATGGATTTGGTGTTTGGAAATCAGACATCATTTGGTGCTAAGTCTGGGAAATGAGATTAAGTGAAAGGGATCATGTTTGGTTGAAAATAGAGTTCTGGAACTAGTTTCCAAAATGCAGTTCTGGGAAGTTGTACCCAGGCAATTTAAAGTTTGGTGATTTAGGAATTCTAATATACCTTATTTAAAAATCACCTCATTTCTGTACAGTTAGTTATACATCCCAGTTTCCCCCTTCCTCTTCCTGTAGTTATTAGAGAAAGAAGATGAACCCTTTCTGTATCCTTTCTGAATTCTACATTTCTGGCAGGCAGAGCAAGTGCCTGCAGTAGCAAACCCAGCTCCCCATTCTCCAAGGGCCAAGAATGAAGGAGTCTGGTGTCACCCCGGTGGGAGTGTCTACCGATCCAGTTTGTAGCCATAGACTCAGAAGAGATCATTCAAAAGGAGCAGCCATTTCCTGACCTAGATTCTGGGTTTTCCTGTTTCTCTTTTGCTTTGTTTGCTTGCTTCGTTGACTGTTAAAGGTTTACATGTACATTTAAATAAAAACAATGTGGGAAGGGGCTCAAGTCATAACTCCTAAGTATCCCCCTCACATTCCTAACTGCAAACCCCCACTTCTGGAATCACATCCAAATGTGTGTTCACCTGGAATTAATATTTTATTTTATTTTTTTATTTTTATTTTTTGGTGCCGGGGATCGTGGAATTAATATTTTAGAATAGTTTTCTTTGCTCTGTGAAAAGGTGCTGCTGCTTTATTGTAACAGATCTCAGCTTCAAAACCCAACCACTGTGAAAATAATTTAGTTGTAATGCCTATAATTTTTAAAACCCAAGGAAGTTTTTATTTTATAAATCGTTAGGCCATATGCAATGTTTAATAAACCACAGTTAGATGTGTTTAGGAGTTTGCAGTATGGGTTAAAGGTAGAGACCCCTGAAAGTCCTGCTGCCTCCTCCGCACATGGTGCTCAACACAGTTACTTCACCGAAGGGGACAGTACTCTGGGGGTAGGGTTGTCAGTCACATAGAAGCTTTGCTCTTCTCTTGTCTGCTGTAGTGTGATGTACTTGGAGGCCAGCCTCATCCTCGGGATCACATATTTCTCTGTGAACTCACCCTTGTCCAGTTCATCTTTGTCCTTGATGGCTAGAATGCAGTTGATGAACGTGGGGATGTAGCTGTAGTAGTCATGGTGGTCCTCAAAATACTTTCTGGAATAGGGTATGGAGAAGAGAAGGATGAGCTGAATTTATTTATTTGAGAGAGGGGCCCTTTGCTGTGTTATCCAGGCTGGCCTTGAACTCCTGGGCTCAAGGGATCCTCTCACCTCTGCCTCCTGAGTACTTGGAACCTGAGTCATGCGCCACTACTCGTGGCTCCTGAGAAGGCTCAAGAACAGGCCATGATGCTACAAAAAGACTTTCCTAGTTTGAACCTCATTCTCAGTTGTAAAGCTGGGAGAGATGCAGTTCTGGGTAACAACTGGCATCTCGGACTACTTGCTGCGGGAGGACACATAGGAGTGACTCACTAAGTGTTCAGGATGCAGGTGCAGGGAAATTGCCAATCAAGAGAACTTGACTGGAAGGGGATTCTGGGTTTTAGAAGTGGAATTCATATCTAAGTTTATGATCTCCCATAGCACCTAAACCCAATTCAAGGGAAGCCTCAGAAAAATTTAAACCCGTAAGTATGCTGTACATTGTCTACAGTGTTGAAGGAGGAAAGAATTGAGGAACTAATTTCTGAATTGCTAAAACTAAAAACAAATGGAGCTTTAAATATTGTTATAATTTAAATATTGCTTTAATTTTTTGTTTTAAGAGAGTATGTCTTTACCGTATATGTGTAAAAATACCTACTCACATAGCTAAAATAACTAAATAGGCTGCAAGGTTCTTGGGACAGTTAAGCATATTTGTCAACTGGATTAAGAGACTCCCAGAGACATAACTGGATCACAGGAGCACTGTTCTCATCGGCAGATTCATCCACTGATGTTCATAGCTGAATGTATTCTTAGGAAGTAGGGCCTAGTTGGAAGAGTTGGGTCACTGGGAACCGGCCTTTAGAGGGTCTTATCTTTGCTGGCACTCCTTCCAAACTGCTGTGTTTCCCAGCCACCAGGAAATAAGCAGCCTTGCTCCACTAGGCTCTTCCTCTATAATGTTCCTGCCTTGGAGCCCTTTCACCATAGACTGAAAACTGAGCCCAATTAAATGTCTTCTCCTTTAAGTTGTGGGTGCTGAGTATTGTGTCCCAGCAGTTGTGTTCCAGTATTGTGTCCCAGTTCAGATACTTTCAACTCTTAAATGCTGTGACTGGGGCTGGCAATATAGTTTAGTGCAAAGCATGTCCCTGGGTTCTATCTGCAGCACCACCAAAAAAACAAACAAAAAATGCTGAGGCTTAGCTGTGTAAATATGCACAAATGTACTGAATGCCCTGCAGAAAACCTGAAAGAATGTCACCCTGTCACATTTCCTCACAGGTACTAATGCCGCAGGATAGACTTGACATTAACTGTGGCCAGCCCGACTACAGAAGGGTCACGTTTCCATGACATATACATGCCAAGGAGTGGTGGTCCTTGCAGCATATGCCTGTGAGACAGCCAGGCTCCATTAGCAGAGAAGTCCTCCAACTACTGTCCCACTGGTCTGTAAGTCCCAACTTGCTGGGCTACAGGACTGGCATGCCCAGGCTCTGCTCCCAGCCCACCCTGTCCCGCTGGACACCATGCACAGTGCAATTGTACACCACCACTGCAATGCAGAGTCAGGCAGATTGTTTGCTAGGGGCTCCTTTAAAAAGAAGCACCAAGTCCTACTAACTTGTACTCTGTAAATTGCTTTTTATTCCCAGCTTAATCTCATTCTGGGAGAGGACACTGCTCCCCAAGTCCTGCCCAACAGAACCAGAACTGCAGCACGCATGTGCCTACCCCTCGTTGCTTTCCGTCCTTTCCTTGTATATTCCAACACTGGTATCAGTACAGGAAAGACAGATTTCTAGACTGGCCATCTTTTCGGTTTTTGCAAAATTCAGAATAAATTCATTTCTTGCTTCATCATCATTTTTCTTCACTAATTAGACTCTCCATGTGTCAGACCACCAAAACTGGTCAGTTGGGACACTCAGAATCAACCCTTTGGCTGGGGTTCCTGGTGACAGTCTGTGGTAAGAGCCAGACATGGTGGTACATGCCTGTAATCCCAGCTACTGGGTAGGGTGACGCGGAAGGATTGCAATTTCGAGCTCAGCCTGATCAACATTACAAGATCTTAGCTCAACAGGAAAAAAATAAAAATTGGCTGTTCATGTGGATAAATGTGAGTTTTAAAAAGAAAATCTGGGTTTCTGTTTATGGTGTCAGTCTCTCCAGCGGAAGGAAACACTATACCTGAGGACTTGTGCTGAGAGCTCCACCTGCTCCAGTGTCTGGTGACAGCTTCCAGCAAATGGCTCCACCCAGGCCCTTCTCCTACAGAGGAGCATGCTCTAGTTGCAGACTCTTATCTCAGAGCTACAACCTCAGCCCAACCTATTTATTTATTCATTTGTTTGTTTGTTTAGTGGCGCTGGGAATTGAGCCCAGGAAACACTGAGACTAAGTGCTATCTCCAGGCCTTGCTATTTTAAGACAAGATCTCACTGTGTTGTCCATGCTGGCCTCAAACTTGTGAGCCTTCTGTCTCAGCCACCCAGGGTGCCAAGGGCACTATCACACCTGGCTCCTTTTTTAAAAAAGCAAACCACTGTAACCTCCCTCCATTACATGCTGAGGAGTTACAGCCCTGTTTTATTCTGGAAGCCCCTTACCGAGCTCCTAAAGTCCATGGCATGTGGCGACCCAGTGGTAGTGGCTTACTGTGGGATTGGGAAATTAGGCCTGGGTCCAAATTCTGGTTTGAACACAAGAAAGGAGGTCTTGGGCAACTCAGCCTCGCTGGATGTCTGTTTCTTCCTCTCCTAAAACTCAAGGGGAAAATATGCAGGTTTGTGAGGCTTAAAGAGCCTCATGGGCCTGGGGAATGTAACTCAGTGGTAACCTAAGCACATGCTTAGCTTGTGGGAGGCCTTGATTTCCATCCCAGCAGCATTACAGAAAGAGGAGCAAGCTTCCATATAGTTAGTGTGTAAATAGTAATAGCTTCCCATAAAGTCAAATATTTTTGTTTTGGGAGTAATAGTTCTCAGATCATGTTGTAGGAGGAAGATCATGGAGGTTATTGAGGAATTTAATGTTGCCAAGAGCACATTGACTCAAGAAATACCACTGCTCTCTGAGTATTGTGTTTTATTTAAATTAGAAAAAAGTGAGACTGTGCGCTCACCATTTGTGTTATTCAAACATGAAGATCAGCCCTTCCATTATACTCCCTGAAAGAAACAGGGGTTATTATCTTTTTTGAAGAGATGGGGGTCTCACTATGTTGTGAGGGCTAGTTCCAAACTCCTGAGCTTAGTGGTCCTCCTGCTTCAGCCTCCTGAGTAGCTGAGACCACACATGTGTACCACTGAACAGCTAACAAGTATTATTTGTCTTGTTTACATATTTGGCATGAAGCTTTGGTACTTAAAATAGGGGAGAGCTGTAGGATTCCCTTAGAGGCTGGGCCCAGACCTTGCTGTCAGCTCCAGGTTAGCAGAATCCCTGTTTGAAGCTTGCTGAATGAAGAGTACATTTAATATAGGAAATATTTCTGTCCCTGCCTCAAATCTGGATTTTCTTGGAACTCCAAAGGGCAACCTTTCCAGGATATAAATTCAGGAAACCACTTGGCTTCCATGAGCCTACATGGAAGTCAGCTGGAGCTCATTATCATTGGCAGTACTGGGGATTGAACCCAAGCAGTGCTGAGCTACATGCCAGGCCCTTCGTTTTAATTTCATTTTGAAACAAGAAAAGCCTTGCTAAGTTTCAAAGCCAGTCTTCGAACTCAAGAGCAGCTTCCCAAGCAGATGGAATTACAGGCATGTACCACCATGCCTGGCTGAAGCAGCTCCTTATTATTATTCTCACTTACTTCTGTTGGAGACGATAGCCTGTTCCTTAGGCTTATTGGGTGTGAGGTCCTGAAAACATCTCTGTGGACCAGCAGCATATCATCCATCTCCAAGAGCTGAACTCATTATATCTAGAAAACAACAACTTGGAGGGAAAAAAACACAAAACAAAACAAAAAAATTGCTCCCGGAATTAAAAAGAGCAGGCAGAAAAACTAGAAAGCACAGAGAAACCGAGACACTGCAGACAGTACCGGGAAGAACAGGGAAGCAGGCTGGAATGCTAACTCTGGCACCCGGGTAGGGGAGCTAGTCTCTGCAAACACAAGGTAAGTCCACAGAGGGATGGCAGCTGCAGGGACAGACAGTGGAATGAGTCAGAAGTGCCAGCCCCATGAAAAGCCCATGGTTGTAGGGTTTTACACTGAAAGTGACTCCTTCCGCATGGCAGACTAGACTTGGAGAAAAAAATCTAGTGCAGCATTCGCCATATTTGAGTGTGATTAATCAGGAGTCATTTTGTGAAGGTGTTAATTGTTTAAGACTAAGCTACTCCAGGAATCAGAAACCACAGAACAATTACACCTCAGGATTGCTGAGGTCACCCTCCTGCAGTGTCTGGTTGAAAGATAGCCAGGAGGAACAGTTGTGGAGAGAGTGTGGGCTAAACATAAACCCCTGAAAAAATTTAAGCAGCTGTAAAATCATGCTGGCAAGGACACGGTAGTCTCACCCTTGGTTGGTGAGCAGTCAGGCTGGTCGTCTGTGGTTTTCAGAGGCGGGGTTAGGTCTGTTGTTGGGTGGAACACTCTATAGATATTTATTAAGCCCATTTGTTCAAAGGTGTGTTTCAACTCTAATATTTCTTTGTTGGTTTTTTTTTGTCTAGTTGTTCTATTTATGATAGTAGGATATTAAGGTCCCCCACCATAATTGTGTTGTTTATCTGATCTTTTATGTCCGATAGTGTTTGTTTTATGAAGTTGGATGCACCAGTGTTTGGTGCATAAATATTTATAATTGTTACTTTTTCCTGTTGAATTGTACCCTTAACCAATATATAATGACTTTCTTTGCCTCTTCTGATCGGTTTTGGCTTGAAGTTCACTTTGAAAATAGGATAGCTACTCCTGCTTATTTTCGGGCTTCCAATGCATGGAATATTGTTTTCTGTCCTTTGATTTTTAGTCTATGATTTTGTGTTTGGATTAAATGTATTTCTTGTGTATAGCATACTGTTTGGTTTTGCTTTTTGATCCAGCCTGCCAATCCATCCTACCCAGTCACTGTAGTAGAGTGATACCAGGAGTCCTGAAGTATAGTTGTTCTGTAGTTACTGTGTAGCTAAGTCCTAAATAATTAATCGCCTCCCCAAAATGGCTCCTTATTAAACCCTCTCAAATATGGCAGGTGCTACACTGGATTTCTTCCCCAACTCTAGCCTGCTGTGTAGAAGGTAGTGTTTTCAGAGTAAAACTGCACACTGTATTTGAAGTTTACCATAACCATGGGCTGTTCTTGGGGCTCACACTGTCAGCCTGTTCCATTGTTTCTCCTGGGGCTGCTGAACTCCTCAAGGCTTAACTTCTGTCAGCAGAGACAGGTTCCTTTTCCTGGGAGGCAGGGTTCCTTCCTCAAATGCTTTGTTCTTTTCTCTACATTGTGCTCCATTTCTCCACAATCTCTGTAGTTGCAAGTTTTCCAGTCAGCTCCCTCCCAATTCTAGGAGATCTAAATGTTTCTTCCTCTTGCCCAAGTTGTTGTTTTCCAACTGTCTTCATTCCAGGTCCAGAGGGGCTGATTTTGCTGCCACTCTCTACTCCAACTTTTGTCTTGTTTCTGTACTCCATTACAATTTTAAAGAAACTGTAGCAAAGACAGTTGCATTCTGAGGTACCGGTAGGAAACCATCATTAATATGGAAGTGAGCAGACAAAATTCAGTCCACAAAAATAATAAAGGATAGGACATATGAGAAGACAAAGCAGAAAGTACCTTGGAATGTACAAAACCAAAACACCACTGGGTCTTGAACTGTAGCTCCTTTGCTAGATCTCTTGCCTAGAATGTATGAGGCCCTGAGTGTGATCTCTATAGCTGCAGAAAAAAAGAAAATTAAATAAAGGAAAAGAAAAATCATATCACAAAATTTGTGGGGTGCAGAGAATGTAGCACTCAGAAATTTACAGCTATAAAAGCTACGTTAAAAAGAAAAGTGATGTGAAACAGTAACCTAGTCTTCAAGAGTTAGGGACCAGAAGAAGAGCAAGCCAACCCAAAATGAGAATAAACAAGGGTGGAATACTAAAGGTTAAGCTGGAAAGAATGAAATAGATAATAAAAATGAGTAGAGAAAATGACACCAAAAATGTGTATTCTGAAAAGATCAAATAGAAACATCTTTAGCTAGATTTAACAAGGTAAGAGAGAAAAGCCCCAAATTACTAAAATAATTCTTGAAAGCTGTATAGTGTACGATTGCAGGTATAACATTCTGGAGAAGGCAAAACAATAGACATGATAAAAGATCATTACAGTATTTCATGGGAGGGGAAGGGAAGAAAGATTGACTAGGCGAAGTCTGGAGAATTTTTATGGCAGGAAACCTATTGTGTATGCTACTGTAATTGTGGTTACCTGACATCCATTTGTCAAAACTCATTGAACGAGACAATGAGGTAATTATAAGCTCTTTCAAACCTTGGAACCTATGGGGTAAGCAAGAATGGTTTTAAAATCTCCGTGTGTAAGCCACTGTGCAATTTCAAGTTGTGGCAAGGAGAATGTGGAATGTTTCTCCAGCACTGCCAACAAATATGAACCTGGGAGGTTGTGGGCAGGCACATTGCATGATGCTGTTGTGGGAATTCATTGGGTCCTATGGAAGGAGTCTCTTTCACAGAGTTTCGGGGATATATTGGGTGCAGGAAGGTGGGCCTGGAGCATGTCTTGGAAGCCGCCCCCATGGCGAACTTCATGGCTCAATGTATGGGTCAGTGTTCTATTTGAAAATGGGAAACTAGAGCAAAGTATAACATATCTGCAACTCCAAGACATGACATGAACCATCCAGTTGAAAAGAGTGTCAGGGGATAAAGGAAACCACACCAGTCAGTATACACATGAATCACAAGATAAGAGATTCATAAATACTAAAACAATAAAAAGATGTACTTTAGACACACTGCAAAAAAATACTTCTGATTGATTTATTTGTGGTAGACATTTTACATGTAGGTGATAACGGATATACACTCACATTATTTGTTCAAAGCAAAGAGTTTGCCTTGTGTCTCATAAGAGACTTGAACTTTGACTTTTCAAAAATGCTGGAATTGTTAAGACTTCGGGGAAAGGATTATTGTAATTCTGATTGTCTGGGGAAAGATGTATTATGTTAGGTAGAATCACGAACTTATTATTGTCTTTATTGGAAAATTAAATATAGTTTAATTCCCTCAGTTTGGAATCCGAAGGAAGAGGACTAAGGTCCACACGGGTGGGCTGATTCCAAGACTCAAGAGGAAGATTTACAGGGAGGACTGTTGAGTTGACTTTGCACTCTGGACCAGAAGGTGATCTCCACGTTTCTGTCAACCCTCGGACATGCAGTAAACAATTTCCTCTGACTTTTGTTGTCTGAGAGGAGTGGCTCTTGGTTGGAGGAGTTTAATTCCAGGTAAACAGATCCAAGACATGAGGAATCTGCCACTGCTGGCAGGTCAGGCTAGCCCCGGACAGGACAGTGAGGAACAGGCACCCTGCCCCCCTGCTTCCACTTCTGGGGTCACAGAGAGATGGTGGCCTTGGATTGCAAGATGCATCTGCAGGTCAGCAGAGGGGAAATGTGAATCCCTGGGGAAGCTCCAGACAAAGGATGGACCCTGGAACTTGGTCCTTCTGTCCAAAGCCTGGAGAAACCCATGCAGGAATTTTCAGCAATGCTGCATCCTCACTTCTTTCTCCCTGGTCTCAAGGAGGTCTGCATTGGTGTCAGGAGTGTCACCAGGTCAGCAGAGGAGCCACGCCTGGTCATCAGAGGAGGCCAGGATCTGCCAGGAATCAAGGTGAGGAACTCTGATGAGGACTGAAGGTATGAAGATATCCCACCTCCCAAAAAAGATGGAACTTCTCAGAGCCTGGCTTCCACTGTTCTCAACCCTGGGCCACAGGCATGCCAGGCCCTGCCGGGAGTCTAGGTGTGGGCAAAGGGTACCCCTTATCTGAAAATAGAGCACACCAGCCTCAACCTGTCTTTACTGTTCACTTACGGGAAGACTCTGGGCCCATGGAGGGACTGGCTTCTCCTGAATGCTTCTTTGATTGTCTCACAATGAGAAGGCTCAAGTTTAAAGAAGATGAGCTCAGGTCCTCACAAGGAGAATCCCAGACCTTATCATTCATCAAGGTGCTGACCGAGTAGCTCTCCGTTCTCACGGCTGATGGACCCCACTGAATTTTGTCGCCTTTGCCTGTTGGCCCTGGGCAGATGTGGCTGAGTGCGAGGCTCTGCAAAGCTTTTTGTTCACGATGAGAGAGTTGGTTACTTGTTCAGAGGTTGCTTCAGGCAACCAGAGAACTGGGGTCCAAGCCCTGCCTGGAGAAATTTTAGGGCCCTGAATGAGCCAGGAGAGGACCATCTATTCTGAAACAGTGGGAACCTCAGAGTCCTGCTCACCCCTTCTGTGAGGACTGAGGGACCAGGACTGTGCTTGTGGTTGGTAGCCTGAGGTGCCCTCCATGCCTCTTACGGGAGCTCCAGGAACCTGGCAGTGAAGGTCTTGATCTAAGGCAGTATCCTCAGGTCACGCTACAGTGAAGGCCCAGGCAGTGTCTAGAGTCAAGGTGAGGTGCATCCTGTGAAAGAGTACCAGTGGCCCCACATGCCCAGACTACAAGGGACCCTGTGGTGCCTGACTTCATTCACCCTACTGCCTGCCATAGAGCCTTGTCCCCTGTGGACCAGCTGCACCCTGAAAAGCCATATCACTTTCTGTCCCAGGTCCACTGGGGACAGGATCTCCAGGAGGACAGGAGCCTGCAAGGCCCTAGAGGACCAACCAAAAAGAAAAAACTGTAATTATCGTTTGTGAGAGCCACCGAAAGTGCTGTCCTAAGCTGAGGCTGTTCACAACCTCTCTGTCTCCACCAGGACTCTGAATTCTGGTCGCCGAACTCCTGCACACTGTCCATTACCAGAGTCATCATGTCCGGATCTCCAAAGCACTACCAGCTTCAGGAAGACCCTCAGGACCAAAGTGAGACACGGGGCTTGTGGGCGGGCAGGTTACCTGTGCTGTGTAGGGGGAGGCCGCCTCTTTCTCTCCCTCTCATTGCCTTTCCTCTTCTTCCTCTTCTTCCTTCTGTTGTCTGATCCTAGGCACCATAGAGGTTTCTGCTGCTGGAACACTGGTTCTTCCTCAGCATCCTCAGGGAGGCTCTTTGCCCCCCACCACCATGGCTGCCACCCCATCAAGCCCATCCCATGGGGGCTCCAGCAGAGAACAAGGGGAGGGTTCATTGTCCTCACAGGCACTGCCAGACACTCTGTCCTTAATTAGTGATACTATAGATGGTAAGGTTGCTGAATTGGTGGAGTTCCTGGTCCTTAAGTATCTAATGAAGGAGCCAACCACAAAGGGAGAAATGCTGGAGATTGTCACAAAAAATTACCAGGAGCACTTCCTTGTGATCTTCAGGGTAGTCTCTGAGTGCTTGTATCTGGTCTTTGGCATTGATGTGAAGGAAGTGGACCCTCCTGGCCACTCCTATGTCCTTATGCCAGCCTTCGGCCTCACTTATGATGGGATGGTGTGTGAGGGTCAAAGCTTCCCCAAGACCAGCATCCTGATAATTGTCCTGGGTGTTATCTTTCTTCAGGGCAACCATGCCAGTGAGGAGGTCATCTGGGAAGTGCTGAATGGGATAGGGGTGTATGCTGGGAGGGAGCACTTCATCTATGGAGAGCCCAGGAAATTCATCACCGAGAATTTGGTGCAGGAACAGTACCTGGAGTATCGACAGGTGCCCAATAGCGATCCTGCTCGCTATGAGTTCCTGTGGGGTCCGAGAGCCCATGCTGAAACCAGCAAGAAGAAAGTCCTGGAATTTTTGGCCAAGGTCAATGATACTACCCCCAATGCCTTTAATACATGTTATGGGGAAGTTTTGGGAGATGAAGAAGAGAGAGCCCAACTTCCAGGGCCAGTGGAGGGTTGATGACTAGGGTCAAGATCAGGACTAGGGCACATGCCAGTGCCACATCCAGGAGCTTCTCCTGTTCCAAGTGAATTCTGAGGCAGATTCTCAACTGTGTTTGAAAAGAGCATTTACTTTTCTAAGAATAGGGATTGTACAAACTCATTATATAACACCTTTGCATTTCTGTTGTATGTGGGTAACTTGGAGGGTTTTTTTTGCCTTTTGATATTGCTTTTAAAAGTTGCTCCTTTTAATAGAAGTTTAATTAATTTCAATTTCTAAATGTTTAATGGCATTGGTCACAAACATATAGACCCTTATACATTTTAAGAGTTTTGCTGTTTTGTAAGGCAGATTGTAAAATCTTCCATTCTATTTTGTGATCTGGAGCAAGATAACATGGCATTGAAATATAAGCTTTCTTGGAGATGTACTAGTTATCCATGAAATAGATGGGCTCATTAAACACAGAAAAAATGTAAAGACACTTAATTCTTTCTTTTACCTTTTTACTGTGTCGTTCTGTAAAATTAAAAATATGCCTGTATATGCTTGGGTCTTTCAAAATTATTGGAGAAATTTATTCTTAATAAAGAATCCCATCTGCTCACTGGTGCATTGAGATAAACCTTCATTGAAAAGTACTCTTTGGGAGATGCTGTGTTTGTGGTGGAGACCTGAGTAAACCAGACTGAGCAGGACTCACTCTGCCCCTTAGGATGGTAGAGTTTGGGGCAGCACTCAGGTCAGGAAGATGGGGAGATGTTCCAAAGGACCTAAAGAACAAGTAAAAGAGCAGAGAGAGGGCAGGGCTCAGCAGAGAGCAGCCCAGGGAGAATGTGGAGCCAGGGCAGAATGGGGATTGGAGAAACTGCACTTCCTTCTGTATGAGTCAGTTTTAATGCAGCTGTTTAACAGCTGGAGCCAGACACCCAGTTGAAATATCTCGGGGCTGAAAATGGAAAACTGCTCTGAGAGATCTTTTTTCACTCAACGATAAAGCAGAGGAATGTCCACCTGAGTCAGATATGGGGCATGTCGTGAGATCTTGTCCAAGTACAGCTGGACACAAGGACTAGGTGATTTATAACCATCATCTGCAAGAATTTCCAGGGAAATGGAAGATAGTTCTTTGAAGTTGTGCCCAGAAAGATCAGGCTGACACTTTTTCCTGGCATGAGAGAGCCGGAGGGAAGTGCATTGGGGTATTATACTTAGGTTATTTTCAGTGTCATTGGCACAAACACAAGCAAGGGCTAGGTTTTGGGTGGTGATGAAATGAATGGAAATAGTGGTTCAAGTGGAAAATCAATTGGGAGGGAGGAAAGAAGCTGGTCCTTCACTCACATTCTAGGAGCTTTGAGCTGAATCCCCTGAGGAAGACTGTTCCACTCATGGATTCTGTAATGTGTTTGCTAAGAGGGTGGATTTACAGAATTTTATCCATGAAACGTATTTTCACTGATTCACTCTTTCTTGCCCTGTAGAGCTATATATTATTGATTTGCCCTGGAGAGCAATCACAAGAATAATCCAGAGTGCTAGAGTGGGATCAAATTCTGTTAGAAATAGCAGCCTCCTGTCATTCAACATGGTCACAGTTGAAGCCAGGCACTGGGCTGGGTGCTTTCTATGCAGTGCACACCTTCCTACTGGACAGGCCTGATCAGACTAGCCTCACAGATGAAGGGCCTCAATGTCCCAGCACTGGGAATTTCCCAGGATAATGGGCTAGCGAGCAACAGGGCTGGGTTGACTGTCCCCATATGAATACTTCTGGAGTCTTACTAGTTCGCATTTTTATAAAAATCACAAATGATTTTAAATTACCCTTTTAATTTGAGGATAAAAATATTCTGTAAAAATATCCAGAAGCCAGGCAAGGAAAGCATAGAGGATCCCCTCATCAAGAGAGGGACTTTGGGAGGATTCAAGGAAGAGCAGTGGCCAGTGTCTATGAGAGACACCTGTACTAATTACATTTCCATTGCTGGCACACAATACCTGACACCAACAACTTAAAGGACTTGAGGTTTAATTGGCCTCACAGTTTCAGAGGATTCATACACCATGGTTAGTTGGTTCCAAGGCAGAAATGCTATGGCAGAACTGAATGGTGGAAGAAAGCTGCTCACCTCCATGGCAGTCAGGAAGGAGAGAGAGAAAGGAGAAGCCAAGGAGGAAGTTATGCCCTCTGAAGACAAGCTCCCCTCTTGCTAACAGCTCGTTTAGGTATAAACTGATCAATGGATCAACTCACTGTTGAGCAGTGCATTCCTGTGGTCCAACGACCTTCCAAAAGCCCTGCCTCTGAGCACATGAGACTTTGGGGGAC
>PVJO010008657.1:0-73978 GCA_004026905.1 Hystrix cristata | reverse complement strand
ATGCTGTTTTTAATACTGTAGCTCTATAGTATAGTTTTATGTCGGGGATTGTGATGCCCCCTGCTTTTCCCCTGTTGCTTAGGATCGTTTTTGCTATTCTTGGTCTCTTCTGTTTCCAGATGAAATTCATGATTGTCCTTTCCATTTCTTTGAAGTATGTTGGTGGTATCTTGATTGGAATTGCATTAAATCTGTACAGCCCTCCTACAATAATCTTAAAACTAGATACTTTCTTGCTCCAACGAATCATTTCTGAATACAATAATGCTATAATATTAAGGAAATGAAAAATTCTGTAGAAGTGTACCATTCTGTTGCCATGGTCACAGTGTCCAGAAACGGGCATCAGTGGGAATCATTTCATTGGCTAGTGGATGAACTATATGATGAAAATCCCTAGCCGGGTGGTTCTTTAGTAGTGTGTATTTCCACTGAAGCAAAGCTGTTTTGTGACCTAACAAACCAGCTACAATTGCTGTCGTAGGGATAGTATTTCGGGGGCAGGGTGGGAGTTGTATCAAAGTCTGTAGGGACTTTGATATTCTCAGTTGTGAAGAGTGCACCACTACGTACCTGGACTCGTGCTACTGCTATTTCATTGCTGTTGTCTGGTAATTTATACACACTTATGGCCATTTTTCTAAAGGCTGCCACGAGACATCAGGTGTGGACTTACACTTCTCTCCAAATGTCCGTATCTCAGCTTTTGAGGTCAAGGAGGATTCTCCTGGGATGCCCTTGGAATCAGGGCTTGCTTGCCTTTCTCATGCTATGATGAGTAATATTTCTCAGAAGAACTTGTTAGATCTCAGTCAAAACAATTTTGGTGAAATCCAGAAGTTGCTGTCACACTGCCACTTCAAAGTGTATCTTACTTTCAAAGAATTGCCCTTGATGCCTGCTATCGAGAAAATCTGTGAACGTGACAGGCACACGGCCTTCAAGGATGTGCAGGTGATGAGTGTGTAATTAAGTGGGGTGAGTCACAAAAAGGCAATACATAATTAGAACAGTGGTTTTAAGTGTGAGAAGTGGGCTTGAGAGAGGGAGAAGGGGTTGGGAAAACCTGAAGGGGGTGGTAGACATAGATTCATGTTAAATAGACATGTACTGATCAGCTACTAAATTTCAGACACTTCCACACACATTATTTTTGCACTAATAAGTATAATTCATACTTTGGTATCTGTGTGGCAGGGAGGAACAATAGGTATTGTTTTTTTAATTGATACATGTAAGTAGAACAAAATGACTACATTAATTGTGGGCAGCTAGTACTTCTACATGACACATCTTAATTACTTTTTATCCCTTTCCCCTCCCCTTGCACCCACTCCCTCCATCATCTGAACATACATACACACACACATGCACATATATATATACACACACATACGCATATATATATATATATATATATATATATATGTACACATTTGTAGTACATAATGACCACACTGATCACATTCTTCATAGGGACTTAGTACATGTATGTACATAATACATCTCAATTCTCCCCCCCCCTTTTTTTTTTCTCATTTCCCTCCCATCCCTCCACCCACCTCCATTTCTTGGTTCCCTTCCCATGTGCTAAAGATTTATTGTACTATTTTCTAATGTCTATCTTTTATTTTGCTCTTTATATTTTGGGTTTTTCACATGAAGAAGCCATGCAATATTTAAGCATGTGTGTCTGATTTATTTCACTTAACATTTTGGACTTATGATGCATTCATTTTCTTACAAATGACTCAAGTTCATCCATCTTTATGGAAGAGTAGAACTCCATTGTATATAGATACCACATTTTCTTTATCCATTCATCTGTTGATGGACATATAGGCCACTTCCAAGATTTAGCTATAGTGAGTTGTGCTGCTATAAATATGGGTATGCATGTATCGCTGTAATATGATGTCTCTAACTCTTTCAGGAGGATACCTAGAAGGAGAATAGTTGGGTCAAATGGAATTTTTAGTTTAAGATTTTGAGAACGCTCTATACTGATTTCCATAGAGGTTTTACCATCAACAAGGAAGAGGGGTTCTTTTTTTCCTGCAACCTTGCCAGCATTTGTTATTATTTGATTTCTTCAAGATAGCTGTTCTTTCCAGAGTTAGATGAAATCAATATTGGTTTTAATTTGCATTTCTCAAATAGCCAGAGGCGTTGAACATTTTTTCATGTATTTATTGGCGATTTGTACTTCTGGGAAGTGTCTATTCATTTCAGTTGCTGACTTTTTGATTGGGTTTTTTATTTGGAAGAGGTCTAATTTTTTTTTGAGTTCTTTATATATTCTAGGTACTAGTTCTTTGTCTGAGGAATAGCTAGGAAATTCTTTTTCCCCATCTGTAGGTTGTCTCTTCACTCTCTTGGTTGTTTCTTTTGCTGTGGAGAAGCCTTTAATTTGATGTGGTCCCACTTTTTGATTTTTAGTATTATTTCTTGTGCAACTGACATTCTGTTCAGAAAGTCCTTGCCTATGCCTATGTCTTTAAGAGTTTTACATATTTGTTTTCTAGCATATTAAGTATTTCTGTTTTAATATTTAGACCTTTGATCCATTTGGTTTTAGTTCGGTACATGATGAGAGATACGGGTGGAAGTTGAATATTCAGCATGTAGATAGCCAGTTTTCCCAGCACTATTTATTAAAGAGGCTGTCTTTCCTTCAGCAAAAGCTTTTGACCCCCTTGTCAAGGATCAGGCAGCTGAGTGTGCCTAGAGCTGTTTCTGCATCCTCTATTCTGTTCCACTGATCCTCATGTCTGCTATAGTGCCAATAACATGCTATTTTTAGCATTTTGTAGTATAACTTCAAGTCCAGGATCATGATGCCTCCTGCCTTATTCTTGTTGCTGAGGATTGCTTTTGTTATTCTAGGTCTCTTCTGGTTCCATGTGAATTTTGGGATTGTTTTCTCTAGTGCTATGAGGAATGCTATTGATATTTTGATTGGGATTGCATTAAATCTGTGTATCAGTTTTGGAAGTATGGCCATTTTGACTATATTGGGTCTGCCTATCCAGGAACATAGGGCATCTTTCCATTGCCTGATGTCTTCTTTGACCTCCTTTTTCAAAGAACAATAATTTTCATTATAGAGGTCTTTCACTTCCTTGGTTAGGATTATTTCTAAGTATTTAATTTTTCTTGATGCTATTGTTACACGTATTGTTTTCCTAATTTCTTTCTCAGTGAGTTTATTATTGGTGTGCAGGAATGTTATTGATTTATATGTGTTGATTTTGTATCATGCTGTGCTGCTGAATTTGCTTACTAATTCTAGGAGTCTTTTGGATCATGTTATCTGCAAATAATAGTAATAATAATTTGATTTTTTCCTTTCCTATCCATGCCACTTTTATTCCTTTCTCTTGCCTGATTGCTCTGGCTAATGTTTTGAGAACTATCTCTAACAGAGGTGGTGGTAGGGAGCATCCTTGTCTTGTTCCTGATTTTAGAGGGAAAGATTTTAGCTTCTCTCCATTTACTATGATGCTGTCCATTGGTTTGTCATAAATGGCTTTTATCAGATTGAGATAAAGTCTTTCTATACTTATTTTCTTCAGGTTTTTTTTTTATCATGAAAGGATGTCGGATTTTGTGAAAGGCTTTTCTGCATCTACTGAAATGATCATATGATCATACTTGCTTCTGTTTATATGGTGTGCTACGTTCACTTACTCATGTATGTTGAAGCATCCCTGCATCCTTGGAGTTTATCCTTCTTGGTCATGTTGTGTAATCTTTTTGATGATTTATTGCTTTCTGTTTGCAAGTTTCTTGTTGAGGATTTTTGTGTCTATGTTCATTAAAGATTCATTACAGAGATTGGCCAGTAGTTCAGATTTTTTTTTTTTTTTTTTGTTGGGTGGGTCCTTTTCTGGTTTTGGAATCAGAGTGGTGCTGGGTTCCAGGAATGACTTTGGGAGTACTCCTTTTTCAATTTCATTAAAGAGTTTGAAGAATATTGGCATAAGATCTTCTCTATATTTCTTTTAGAATTCAGCAATGAATCCATCAATATCTGGGCTTTACTTAGTTGGTAGCTTTTGTTGTTGTTGCTGTTGTTGTTACTTCTTCAATGTCATTGACTGGCATAGGATTATTTGGGATTTTTATATCTTCTTGGTTCAGCTTTGGTTGTTCATGTGTATCTAAGTATCTATCCATTTCTTCTGAATTCTCCCTCGTATTAGAGTATAGGTTCCAAAAATAGTTACTACTGATCTGGGTTTTGGCAGAATCTGTTGTGATTTTCTTTGTTCATTTCTGATTACATTGATCTGGGTCTTTCCTTTCCCTTTTTTTGGGAATATTGGCTAGGTATGTGTCAATTTCATTTATTCTTTCAAAGACCAACTTTTTGATTCATTCTTTGTGTTGTTTTCTTGTTTACAATTTCATTAATTTCTGCTCTGATCTTTATAATTTCTTCTCTTGTACTAGCTTTCAGTCTTGCTATTTCTTGTTTTTCTGGGAACTTGAGGTACATCATCATACTGTTTATTTGGATTCACTATTTATTTATTTATTTTTTTGGACAGAGTCTCACTGTGTAGTCCAGGCTGGCCTTGAACTCATGACAATGCTTCTGCCTTGGCCTCCCAAGTGCTGGGATTACAGGTGTGTGTTACTACATCCAGCAAATATTCACTTTTTTTGGATGTGTCCACTTACAATCATAAACTTCCTTCTTGGGACTGCTTTCCTTGTGCCCCATAAGTTCTGGTATTTGTACTGGCATTGTTGTTTGATTCTAGGAACTGTCAAATTCCCTCCTTGATTTGTTCTGTAACCCATTCATTATTGAAGGGGGTATCGTTTAATTTTTAAGTGTGTGTGTAATTACTGTGGTTTCTTTTGCAGTTGGTTTCTAGTTTCATTGCACTCTGATCTGATAATATGCATAGGATAATCCTAATTTTTTTTATTTGGTTAAGCATGCTTTGTGGACCAGTATGTAATCTATTTTGGAGAACTGTCCATGTGCTATCGAGAAGAATATCATCATAGTTACTTTTCTCATTGTTGAGACAAAATACTTGACACCCACAGTTAAAGGAAGAAAAGTTTATATTACCTCACAGTTTGTAAAGGTATCAGTCCATTGCCATCTGTCTCAAAGGCAGGGCAGCATGGCAGAGGAGCATGGCAGCAGAAAAGGAGATCATGAGAGGACAGGCAGAAAGCAGCCAGCAATAAGCCTCCTTTCCCTTTTATTCCATTCAGGCTACAAGCCTATTGAATGGAGCCACCCACACCCAGGGTGGGCTTTCCCATTATCCACACCCAGAACTGTGCTAACATTTAGATGTACTTAGTTATCACACACCCTTAATTCATATTCACATATCCTAGATCCATATCCTAGATCCATATCCACATCTAAAAAGTCCCCTAAAAGCCCATGAGGGGGACATCTAGATACAAGCCATAATAAATGTGTATTTCATTGTTTTGTGTGGGACACTCTGTAGATATCTTTAAGCCCGTTTGTTCAAAGTTTGGTTTGACTCTAATATTTCTTTGTTGATTTTTTTCTAGTTGATGTATTTGTGACTGTGGGGTATTGAGCTCCCTCATTAAAACTGTGTTGGTGTTTATCTGATTTTTTTATGTCTATTAATGTTTGTTTTATGACGTTGGGTGTGCCATTGGTCTATATATGTTTACAATTGTTATCTCTTCCTATTGAATTGTTTCCTTAACCTTAACTGATATATAGTGACTTTCTTTGTCTTTTGCAATCAGTTCTAATTTGAAATCCACTTTGTCTGAAATTAAGATAGAAACTCTTGCTTTTGTTCTTTGTTCCTGTTGCATAGAGTATTGTTTTCTATCCTTTGATTTTTAATCTTTGAATTTCTTTTTGAATTAAGTATGTTTCTTGTATACTGCATGCCACTGGGTTTGTTTCTTGATCTATTTTACCAATCTATGTCTTTTGGTTGGGGAATTGATACCATTTACATTGAGAGTTATTACTGAAAGCTATTGACTTATTCCTGTGAGGGCATTATTTTCCTGTTGCCGATCTCCCCCACCTCACCCTTCTCTTTAACTAGTCACTCTGCCAGATATATTCATTATATTTGACTTATTGGCATTGAAGTCTTCATTGACTTTTTCCAGAGTATTCTTGGGAATTTTTTGTAATGCTGGTTTGGTGGTTATGAATTTCTTGAGGTGCTATTTGTCATGGAAGTACCTTTATCATGAAAGTAACTCCATCAATTTTGAAGGAAAGTTTTGCAGGATACATAAGTCAGGTTTGGAAGTTGCTATCTTTTAGGGCTTGAAATCCTGGCCTTTAAAGTTTGTGTTGAGAAGTCTGCTGTAACTCTAATGGGTTTACCTTTATAAGTGATTTGTTGCTTTTCTCTAACAGCTTTTAAAATTTTTGTTTCTATGTTAGATTTCCAGTATATTTTAAGTATAATGCAATGTGAAGAGGTTCTCTTTTAATCCTTGGCTACTTGATGTATCACTTATCTGTATGTTTATTTCTTTCTCTAAATTTGGGAAATTTTCTGCTATTATTTCTACAAACAGTTTTTAGTGTATGTGCCGTTGAAGCGAGCACTCTACAAACAGTTTTTAATGTCATTTATGCTGTCTTATGATTTGTCACTTTTCTAGTTAATCTTGGATTAGTCTTCATATCATCTAACAACTTGGTTCCACTTTTCATGTTCTCTTGTTCTTATGGTGTTTCTGAGTAATGGTCTTTGCAAGCATCCCCATCTTCTAATTCTGAAATTCTTTCCGGATATTGGTTGCTTCTGCTGCCCATACTTTCAATGCAATTTTTAATTTCCTGGATTTATGATTGAAACTTTTTAATGGACTTCAATTCTTTATTTTCTTTCTTTCTTTCTTTCTTTCTTTCTTTCTTTCTTTCTTTCTTTCTTTCTTTCTTTCTTTCTTTTTTTTGTGGTGCCGGGGAGTGAACTCAGGGCCTTGTGCTTGCAAGGCAAGCACTTTAATCACTGAGCTAAATCCCCAGCCCCTTTAATTCTTTGTTAAACTGGTCATTCATGTTTTGAATTGTTTTGTTTAGCTCAGCTAGGTTTTTTTTTTTTAATTAGGGTCTTCTGAAAGCTCTCTGATCATTTTTCTAGTGCCATTATCTGTTTAGCTATATCTTCTGTGATTCTACTGAGTACTACTTTGATCTGTTTTTTGACCTCCTCTGTTATCCTTTCTAATAATTTGTGTGTCTGGCTTTTGCTGTTCTTGCCCTCGATGCTCTCTGAATTGGCTTTGGGGTTGTTGGTATATTTGAGAGGCATTTTGCTGCCTTGTCTCCCCATAGTTTTAATCGTTTTGTTTGTTTTGTTTTGTGATGATGTTTGTGGGCACTTGTAGTGGAAAGACTTTTTTTGCTAATGTGGAGCTCTCTTTAGTTTGCTTTTCAGTGATGTACTTTGGGTGCGGCTAACTATAGTCCTTTGCCTCTGCCCCAAGACCTGATCATCTTGATTAATTTGGGTGGGGACGATGCTGTAGTATTGGCCCAGCACCTAGTTTTTTGGGAATGGATCCTGGCATTGTTAAAGTCACAAATGTTATCTGTGTATTACCGTACAGAACAAACCCATCAATAGTAACAATTATGCTACCCTGTCAGTATCGGGGAAATCTGCCACAGCAGTACCATTCAAGACAAATTGGATATCAACATAGCATAAAAGCCAATAATGTACCATCCTTAACTATAGGGGAAAAAACCCAAGAAAACTTTGAAAACTTAAACTATAGGAGATGAGTCGGAGGAGAGAGAAGTGAGGCAAGAGATCCTATTAGTGAGTAAAAAGATATTTACTGAATTGGGTAGAGGTAACAGAAAAAAACAAACAAGAAATAGAAGATAAAAAATGGAGAGAAAAGAGATTATATGGAAAATAAAGATAACGAAAACATTAGAGGGAACTTATTAAAAGGAGAAAATAAAGAAGAGATAAAAACAAGAAAAAGAAAGAAAAATGAAAATAAAAAAGGAAAAATGTCAAAAGAAAATTCCCTAAACCCCAATAAACCATTGAAGAAGGAAGAGGAAAGGAAAAAAAAAAGTAAAAAAAATTTCCCTGAGTCTTTTAATGGGTAATTTCATTCTGGAATTCACAATTTTGGATTCTAGCCATGCTCAGTTTTTTCCACCTATCCTTAAGGCCTGTGGTTTTTTTGAGGTGCCCCACCAATATTCCAGAGGCCGCTCTATTTGCATAGGTTGTGGCAATGTCCAAGCCGAGACATTTCTCTGCTCATTCCAGTAAGCAGGGAAGGTAGTCAGACCCCATATTCGTGACAGATACAGGCAGTAGGGTGCCGACTCAATACTCAACGCTGAAACTTTCAAATGAGGAGCCACAGAAGCTGAGCCTGGCCTTGGGCTATGGGGAGCAGGGCCTGTGTCCTTTGAAGCCCCAGTACAAATCCTTCAGGGACTCTCTCAGGTAAGTGTGTTACAGCCTGCTCCCTGCTCCCTGTCCACAGCTGTCTCCTGTGGCTATCTTTTGCCAGTCACTGTGGGATTGTAACAGTGGGAATTCTGAAATGAATCTGTTCTGCAGCTCTTCTGAGTCCCAGGTTCAAAGATCCTTTTCTGAAATGGTGTCCAACTCCACACTCTCTCCAGGGATATCGTGGCACCTATGCTGAGATCTTTCTCTGGCTGCTGCCTGTGGAATGACTCTCACAGGAGCAAAACTGATGTTGTTCCTGCAGTTTGCACCAACTGCTGGCCCAGTCCATTGCTGGTTCTCCTTGGATCCTCTTGGAGCCCCCAGCACCTACTTTGCTTTGGCAGAGTCACGCTAGTGTGGAAGTCCAGCCTGTTGCGTTTCCTTCTCTGTGTTGCGGTTTGCCTTTTTACTGTCTCTCTAGCCTTTAGTTTTCCTGTCACTTCCATCCTGGTTCCTGGGGATCTCCTTCTCTCCCTTTTTATTTTTCTTCTCCAAGTTGTTATTTTCCAATATCTGGATTCCAAATCTTGGAGAGGCTTGGAGAGGTTGCTTACCAGTCTGCCATTTTTTCTGTGCCTCTTTAAAATCATAGGGTTCTCTATGATTTATGCATGGACCTAAATCTTTTGTTATTGCATTGTAACCTGAAGAGTGTAGCATGCTTGCCCAAATGTGCATGGGTTTGCCCCAGGTACAACTGGAGTTTCCCAAACCTCGAATACTTAAGACAGCTCAAGCAAGCAGTGTTTGTTGATAATAATTAATCCATGAACACAAATAGATTATTTCTTGGGTTACCTAATTTTCCATTTGTTTTTTATTATTAGTATACATTTGCCATACATAATAGTTATATTCATCTTGGGAACTTGGTACATATACATATTGAATCTTGATCATTTTCACTGCTCCCCCCTCCCTGTGTCCTCCCCTGTCACTTCTTCCCCGTATACATATACCCTTTTTATCTCCACAGAGGCTACCTGTTTCCTACCCTTTTGTTTTGCTATTTAAATTATTGGTATTTTTTTTAACATATGAGAAACCATGCATTATTTGACCTTCTGTGTCTGATTTACTTCATTTAGTACTATGATCTCCAGTACACCTATTTTCTTAAAAATGATGCAAATTTATTCTCTTTTATGACTGAATAATGCTTTATTCTGTATATATACCACATTTTCTTCATCCTTTTATCTGCTGATGGGCATATAAGCTGCTTCCATAATTAAGATATTGTGAATTATGTTCCTGTCAGCTGTAATAGAATGACTATAATAATTGGGAAGATACCCAGAAAAAGTACACCTGAATTTTCCCTCTCTTTACTGATTCTGGGGTCCTTAGTTTGATTTGCTGAGGCCTTTTAAAAATTAACTTATGCTGTTAGCGATTATTACCAGTTTCATGGGGAGGGAAGAGAAACTGTCAAATATATAGGCCAATTAATTATATAAAAACGTTCAACATCTTTAACCATTAGAGAAATGCAAATCAAAACTACCTGGAGATTTTTATCTCACCCCAATCAGAGTAGCTATCAAGAATACAGAAAAAAGTAAATGCTGCAAGGATGCAGGCAGAAAGGAAGCCTTCTATACTGGTGGGAACATAAATTAGTATAGCCTCATGGAAGTCAGCATAGAGGTTCCTCAAAAATCTAAAAATAGAACTGCCCTATGATCCAGCTATACCACTCCTTGGTATATACTTGAAGGAATTAAAGTCAGTTATTATAGGAATAACTGTATACTCATGTTTGTTATTCCACAATTGACAATAGCCAAGATTTGGAACCAGCCTAGGCACCTATCAGTGAAAGAATAGATAAATAAAATGCAGTATATGTACATAGTAGAGCATGATTCAGCAATCAAGGACAATTGTATCAGTTGCAGAAAAATGGATTGAGCTAGAGATCATCATGTTGATGAAATAAGCCAGACTCAAATAGACAAACAACACATGTTATCCCTAATATATATGGAATCTAACATGACATGAAAGTAGGAGGGAGACTGTCAGATGAGAGGAAGAAAATAAGGGAGAGGAGACAGTTATGTAAGGGAGGGTAACAGGTGTGGTAAATATGATCAAATAATGTTATACATGTGTATAAAAACACCACAAAGAAAGCCAATATTTTGTAAAATTAATATGCAGTAATAAGCATATTTTTTGAAAAAAATAGTCCAGAGCATATAGGATAAGTCTGTAACTTTCAAACTTGTTTAGTCATGGACTGTCACACAATTTTCTCACTAAGCTAAAAATGTTGTTTGTTGGATATAGAATACAGGCCTACGTTATTTGTGAGACAGCACAGAGTTCCAAGTAAGATGGACATGGGATTGAATCACACAAATTAGAGCTCAGTGGCTTCTGGCAAGTCACTTAACCTGATTTTTCCATTTACTAATCTGCGAAACTGAGTTAACACTCCTCATATTCTGTTGAGAGTTAAGTTAGACAAACTAATAAAATACCTCGTTTAGTGCCTGGTCATGGTAAGCCTTCAACACATATTCACTTGTTTTTTCCATTCTCTTAAATTAAATACCATTTTATATTAGGTGTGATCAAAATACATAGTGAATATTTAAATAAAAATTTTATTACCTTTAAAGACAAACTGCCATTAATCCCCCTCAAAGTACTCTTTTTTACTTCCAATATACTTATCACCTTGTCATTCTCACCTTCTGTAACAGCGCTGGAAGCCTTCTTTCACCAGTGCCAATATAGGAGAAATCAAAAATAAGTTGAATGGTGCTGTTGAATGTCATCCACCAGACAAGCAAGCTTGTAAAAGCATTACATTGTATCCTCATTCAGCTTTTTCATTGGATCTGGAGCCATGTGATTTCTGGTTTTCTCTTGTAGTCAAAATGACCATGAGAAAAAAAAATGACCATGAAAAGTAAACATTTTGAACTGATTCAGGATAGAGCTAGCCATGAGAGCACAATAAAAGGTCTGAAAGAGGGTTTCTAGACCTACTTCAGAAAAGGGTGAAAATGATGGGCTATTTATGCAGGAAGAGAGGGGAGTATTCTGGGGGGGATTCCTAGCAATGGGTCTTTTACAGTAATTTTTAAAAAAAAAAATTTAAATGTTCACCATACTTTTTGATCACATGCTATATCTATTCTAATATAGATAACTTGCAATAAATACCAAAGGTTTAAGAAACAATTTAAATAAAATAATGGTATGTATTACTATTACATTTCTGTGAGCTAGGGAAATGCTATTTAATTGTAGCTGAGAAACATTTTGGTCCCAATTGTGGGTCCTGGGGGATTGCAAGGACACAGCTTGACAACCTCCAGTTGGTTTGACTTGGGATGGTTGCTGCTCTGTATCACTGTGTAACCATGCAGTCCCACAATTCCCATTAATTTCAAAGATTATTTCCAAGATCTTGGTAATAATATCATTGTAATTAGTACAAACCCTTTAGATGATTCTCAAGGCTATTGGGCTTTAGCTCATACTCTTGTCTTCGTATTCTTTATATGGTGTTGGTGGTAGACATCCCACACAGATGTAGGACATAACCATACATTCAGGGATTGTTTACCTGTAGAGTTCTACTTATAGTTTTGCCAAGACACTAGCATCCTCTTTCATATGCTTGAAATATTTCTCATTTAGTATTTTCATATAATCATATTTTTTTACAATGTATCAAAACATCACTATATTTTGGGTAAATGTTTTATGTAAATTAGTAGTACATATTTATTTAGGCCAATATTTCCCAAGTAAAAGCCATCTGTTTTAGAAATAAATATTGACTTTAATTTTTTTTAAAATTTATTCATTTATTTATTTTAACTCTTCAGCACATAACCCCATAACAGCTATTCAGTTAGGCCAGCGGGAATCTAAAGAAGGGCACATATATTATAGAAAGCTTCCATATCATATTAACTTATCACATCAGCTACTTGACGTCTCTACCTCAGTGGGAAACTGATGGAAAGATCAGTTTCTGGTTAGGGCCTGGATGTAGGGGATGTGGAGGTAGCAGGAAAAGTCTGATTAGGGGAACAGGTGTCACCTGAGGGAGCGTTTGCTGAGAGTCCCTAGGAGTGGTGGGGATGTTGGAGGTGGAGAAGATGTAAACTTCAGACAAAATTTGCTTACTCTCAGTTCTGTCTTTCATCTGCCCTGTTTTCATCTTCAAGATTAAAGAGATTGTTTCTATGGTAGATGCAAATGATTCTTGAATTTCAGCAAGGAAGAGTTTGCTAAAGGGCTGTTATCTCTAAGAGTGTGTCTACAAAGCTGGTGGAAAAAATTTTGGCTTCTGAGTGATGAGAACTGAAGATTGTTGAAAAGGAGGGAAAATGAGGATAACAACAAAAGCAGGAGCAAAAACAGCAAACTCCATCACCATTCTTATTTTTAGAGCCTAGCAAATATTTTTAGGGTGTCCACAAATCTTTCTTAGCCTGAAAAAACCTGACTTGGATAGAACAGAAACTCCTTATTACATAAATTTTTGGTATATAGTAATCACTTGGTACATGTTTATTGAAAATGCATCAAAAGTTAAGTTCTAATTTGGGGAGTATAAGAAGGCAAAATCATGAAATTGGCATCTAATGAGGTCTTCTTGCCTTGATGTCTTGATATGATCACCAGATACGCCAGTCATTATCTCTCTGTTCAGTAACGTGTACCATGTTTGTAGTACCTTAGTAAATGCCACACTGAGTCTGAAATGACTTGGCTGGGAGGAATCATGGTTCCTTGTATCTAACACCTTAATATCACAGATAATGACGTGGAGGAATAGTCTTAATCCTTTCAAAAACAAGTTAATCCATGTTTTCTCATGATTCTAAAGAACATATATTGATCTTCACCTTTGCTGATCCAGACCTGGGGTTTTAGAAATTAGTTTGCATAATTCCATCTATAATGGGATATTTCTAATTTTGGCAGTCTCTCTCCACTCTTCTCAGCGCACACTTCCAACTCTTGCATTTTCATGGCCGAAAGAACATATGGACAAGGGTAAAATTGGAGAAATTTGCACAGGCTTATGGGAAATACACATATTTGAAGTAAGAGTGGTTTCTTTTTCTTCCCTGTTGTCTTTCTTTTTGGGTGCTGGAGATCGAACTCAGAGCCTTGTGCTTGCTAGGCAAGCGCTCTACCTCTTGAGCTAAATTCTCAACCTCCCTGCCATCTTTCTATGTCTAAACATTTGGGGTCTTTTGAAATTTGGAAGCTGTGTAATAAGCTTACATAAAGAGAATATTGACTGAATGAGAATGTGTTAAATTCTCCAATAATATTTGTCACTGCCCCAAAAAAATTCTGTGAGGGGAAGTGGTCTTGGGATGCAGAGACTGCTATATTCCAAATCTGGAATCACATTGACAAGGCTTCAGCTTCCAGTTGACTTGTCCCAACCTTGGTTCCATCTTTGCTTTGATGCATGTTGTCAAAGTTGATCTCCACTCACTAAACTCAATGTCTTCTTGAAAAATTCCTCATCAATATTTTCAAATTATGGTGTCTTCTTCCACAGTCTCAGTATGTAAATGACAAGCAAAATCCAATGAAGTGGCTCAAAACAACTGTAATGCTCTATTTTGAACTAGAAAACTCTTTAAAAAACTGTCTGTGGGTGTTGTAGGGACTTTACTTAAGTAGAGGGCCCTGAATTTGTCAAACTTTGGTCTTGCTGGCTTATTGTAACATCTGTCACAGGAAGGGACTGGATTTTCCAAATTATTTCCTACTCACAACATTGTTTTATAAACTTTTCTTGAGCAAGCGTGATGCTGGCCAACATGGAAAAGCTAGAATCTGCTGATTTTGATTGTACACTTGAATTTTGAGGTTTTAATCCAATGGAACACAAAAAGAACTGGAAATTAACAAACTAGTTTTTCTGCTCTGTTCTTCCAGGAAAAACAACAAATACCTGGGAGAAACTTAAGAAGCAGAATCCTCAATAATTTGTACCCATTTGTATTCTAATATGTTCTTTGTTAGTCATCAGGACTTGCCTTGCTAGCTGCTTTTCCAGCAGTGGTAATGCTTTGCAACAGAACTTTTGTCTTCATGGCTTCCCCTGGCATAATGACTGGGTGGCTGAAGGTGTGTGCCTGGGACTCAACTTCTTTGGTAATTGAAACTGTAAAGCACCAGAGTCACATGTTCACAGGGGACACACTTAGATTTTCCAGGAGCAGAGCAATTATTTAAAAAATATTTTCTTAAAACATTTCAGATGAGAGTTTGAAAATGAAATATAAATATGCTATGCTCACCTGGGTTTTCTCTAATGGTTTGTTGATTTTAAGAATGGCTTTCCAGATCATCAACTAGTAAATGTAACTGGAATGCTGATAAAAATCACTATTTTGTGATAGTTGTAGAAATATTCAATTTAAGTAAGAATATTTAATGGTGCTAAAGTTTGAAAATGATGAAGACAATGATATTCACATAGTTTCAAAATATCCCTCTTCTTTGTATTTTAGCCAATAAAAAGGAGATTAGTGACTTTATAGTGGAGAAACCTGGAGGATATAACCCAATCAGATGACCAGAGGCGACATCTCCCGTAATGGGAGAGAGGGACATGACAGGCCTCTGAGGTGATGCTCTGAGAAAGGAATAGTGTAACTTAGAGACTGTTCCTGTCCAAAATGCATAATGTGAATCCAATCATGAGGAAACTTAAAAAGATGCCAAACTGAAGGATTCTTCTTTTTCTATGAATAACTGGCCTGCATATTTTAAAATATTAAGTCCATGAAAGTCAAGAAGGGCACAGAAACCTTTCTAGACTAGAGGACAAAGAAAGATCACACTATAAATGTAAAATGCAATGCTGGATTGAATCGTAGACCGAGAAAAATTGCTATAAAGGATATTTTTGGGACAGTTGGTAAAATTGGAATATAGATTATATTAAATTTCTGGATTTTGGTAATTATACTGTGGTTATGTAAAGGGATATGATTTTTTAAGGAAATGTATAACATCATATTTAGAAGTAAATGGGCATGCTGTATACAACTTATTCCCCAATAGTTCTGAGTATATATATATACATATGAGAGAGGAAGGGAGGGAGAGTGGGAGAGACAGAGAGAGAGAGAGAGAGAATGATAATGCAAAAGAGAGAGTGTTAATAATTGGTAATCTAGATAAAAGGTATATAGTAATTCTTTTCATGTTCTTATGACTTTGTACATGTATGAAATTAGTTGAAAATAAAAATTAAAAAAAGAGGAGGAGGAAGAAGGGGAGAAGAAGGAGCAGGAGGAAAAGTTCTCTCAGAAAAGTCATAAAGAAATAGAAAGATGAACTTGATTTAACAAAAATTGAAAACATCTACACTTGGGAAGAGATAATAATACATTTGCAAGTCAAATGACAAAAATGGGAATTTATTCACAGTAGGTCCAGTTCATATACATAACATTAAAATGTGTATGAATCAACAATAAAATGTTATTAAATTTTGAAAGTAGTAATGGACACAAAAGTATGTTTAATAGAAAAAGAAATAAAAATGTAGATGTCAACATGAGCAGATGCTTAATTTATAACTAATCAAAGAAATACAAATTAAAAGAAGAGGGATTCTATTTTTTGCCATTCTGGTCAAAGTTAGAAAAATATGATACTCAGAGAAATTGTCCATGTCATAGACAGAAGGGGGCTTCCCTTTTTCTATTCCAAGAAGGAAGCACAGATAGACTAATACTTCTATCTTTTCCACTTCCCACCCAGTTTCACGAAGAGGATTGCTTAGATTGGACAGAATCTGACCTCATTTGTGCTAAGCTAATTGGTACCTTTTATTGAGGGATTTGTGTGGTGGGCACTATGTGGAGTACATTTAATACCTTCATTATTTAATTTTCTGCTCACAATTATATAAAGTTGGTACTACTATTGTT
Organism: Hystrix cristata; assembly: GCA_004026905.1. Lineage (NCBI taxonomy): Eukaryota > Metazoa > Chordata > Mammalia > Rodentia > Hystricidae > Hystrix > Hystrix cristata. Next base: position 57,561 of record PVJO010008657.1, on the reverse strand, counting down.
TGTATTTTACTAATTGTATTAATTTATCATATATAAATTTAATTACATGGTAAAGGAAGCAATACTAAAAAGGAGAAGGAAGTTGATAACTTACCGTAGAGTGCTGGGAACACTGTATTGGTATTTGGGGGAAAAATTGTTAAAATCTTTCCCTCACATCACAGACTAAAATAAATTCTTGGTGGGTGAAGAACAAAAATTAGAAATAAAACCTGGAAGAAACCGTGGATAAATCATAACTTGCTTTCTGAAAAGGAAAAGACCTTTTAGGTATAAAGTAACTAAAGAAATCATCAAGGAAAAGATTAAATGCGTTACACTAAAAACATATTTTGATCAGAATCAGTGAGCACATATCTACATCATGGACTCATTACTGACTGGATTTTCTGGAGACAGTTGGGGCCCTCTTAGGGGACTGTCGTGCAGAGATTTGTAGGTTGATAACCTCGTGTACTCTGTGCCTCTCCCAATAAATTACATGTTCCTTTATGATGGTGTCCTGCTCGCCTGCATGGTCCTAGTGTCTTGTGTTGTATCTAGTGTGCCCTGTGCATTCTTATCTGTTTTGAAAGACTGAATAAGAATGGTATTCAAGTGTGATCACAACAGTAATAGAAAAGTACAATATGCCCGGGACTGATGCCATAAGGTGGATAATGATAGAGCAGGAGCAGTTTAAATCTTGGAAGATAATTTGATTTATTGAGGCCTACACCCATATTTCCAAATTCATTAGGAATGTGAGTGAATTGTGTGAATATTCTTTTGTGCCCCCCAAAATTATTAGAAACTTGGGAAACTAAAACAAATCTGTAGAATTATGATTTTCTAGGAGCAACCACAAAACATCAAATTATGGCATTACTTGAACTAAATATTATATGGAAACCTCCTTGTGTGTGGTTTAAAAACTCATGAAGAGAGATCACATTTATTAATTTACACTTAGTGACTAATATTTATATATACTCTATTGCTATTATTTAAGATGACATTGAATCTTTGCAGTTAGAGATAATATTTACAGCAAGAGGGAGCACATTTGGGTGAGTGGGAAGGAACAAAGACAAATATGAAATTGGTGAATCGAGACCAGTGGCTAATGCTTTTCGAATATATAATGCAAATTCTACCTACGATAAGTTTGGGTCTGTCTTGTTAATCTCTAGAAGCATCAACCTTACTATACAGTAGAATTCAATGAATAATTACTGAGTTATGATTAAGAATAAAAGTAACATGGAAATAAGACACAGAAGTATGAATAGATTTTAAATACTTGAACTTTTGCTAGAAGTCTTGGTCTGTTGAGAGCAACATGTCTGACACATTTTTTAAGGAAATTGTTTTATTATGAAATGATTTTCATGCATTTAAATTATAATTTTGAAGTGTACAATACAATGTTTTTCGTATGTACACAGAATTGTACTACCATGGACACAATTAATTTTAGAACATTTTTATCTCCCTTGAAAGAAATGGGTACACATTAGTAGTCCCCTCTTCCTCCTTCCTTACATCTTGGAAACCACTAAACTATGTTCTGCCACTTTGGATCTGCCTAGTGTCCACATTCATGTCAGTAGGATGATAAATTATGTAACATTTTGTGGCTTTGTTCTTTCATTTAGTGTAATGTTTTCATAGTTCATCTATGTTGTAGCATGTATCGATGTTTCGTTTTTGTTAAGGATGAATAATATTCCATCGTTTAGCTATACCACATTTTTGTTTATCCTTTCATCAACTGATGGACATTTGAATTCTTCCTACTTTTTGGTTATTTTCAATAGTGCTATGAATATTCATACACAGGTTTATGTAGATATATGTTCATTTCTCTTGGGTATATGTCTAGGAGTGTAATTGCTTGGAAACATAGTAACTCTATGTTTAGCACTGGGAGAAACTGCCAGACTGTTTTCCAAAGTGGTTGTACCATTCTATATTCCTAATAGCTATGTATGAGGGTTCCAATATTACTTCATCTCTGCCAAATATTGTTATTGTTTATTTTTTGATGATAATCATTTTGGTGATGTGAAGTTATAGCTCATTGTGGTTTTGATTTGCCTTTCCCTAACAACTTATGATGTTGGACATTTTAAAATGTAGCTATTGGTTACTTGCATGGTCTTCTGGAGGAATTTTTATTGAAATTATTGGCCCATTTTCTAATTAGTTAATTTGTCTATCAATTATTGAATTGTAAAATTTATTTATGTGGTTTAAATACAAGCTTATCGAAGATACAGTTTGCAAATATCCTCTTCCATTTGTAGGCTGTCTTTTCAACTTCTTGATGGTGTATTTTATGGATCAAAATTTTTAACTTTTATAAGTTCTTATGTATATATAATTCCCTTGGTGGTATAATTTTGGTATCACATCTAAGAAATCATTACTTAACCAAATTTAAAAAGATTTACTTTTACATTTTCTTCAAATAATTTTTAAATTTTTAGCTCTTATATTTAGGTAATTTTAATTGAAGTTTTGTGCATAGTGCCAGGTAGGGTCTGACTTAATTCTTTGGTATGTATAATCAAGACAGTGAGCTTCTGGCATCAGCCTAGACATACAGGTCAATGAAGTAGAATTGAGAACCCAGAAATAAGTCCTTATGTTTATAGTCAATTGATTTTTAACAAGATAATTTCTTGGGGGAAAAGAATAGCTGTTCAGCAAAAGGCTTTGGGGCAATTGATATATCTTTTAAATTGGCATTGAGGATTTATCTTTTAAAGGATGAACCCTTTAAGAGATAAATAGTAACGTTAATATCATTAATGTAGTAAACTAATGAGTAAAAGAAGGCAGATTGCAGCTTTGGATTTAATTTTGACTCCTCAGTAAAGATCTAATTGATCCAGGGAAGCCCTAGGAATGGGAAGACAAAGCCTAGAGGTCCTAAGTGTGTACAACACACTTTCTAAAGTACATCTGAAAAACTAAAAAAAATTTATCCTTTGCTGTGAGATATTAAGAAGCATTGTAACTCAAGGGGATTAAAAATACAGTTCTCACTCTATAATAACCAAGACATCTCACAAAAGGGAAAAGAACACGGTCAAGAAACCTGTATGCTAGAAAAGCTTGGTGATCAGCTCAGATTTTCGAGCACTGTGAACAATAGTCAGAAGTCAGCTTCTGTAACCAAATCGTAAGAAAACTGCAAGAAAAATTCCAGAATGAAGAGAGCTTCAGTAAATGACAGGAGGATGAGGCTGATGTATGTTCACAGGAAAAATACAGAAAGATTTTAAGGTCATTGCATTGCCTTTGGAAAAGGAAATGATGCATCGCTGAGTCACCAAGAATGGAGCCAAATGAATCAAATTCTTTTTATGATCAGATTTCTTCAATTACTGAACAGAGGACAAAAGGCATCCCGGCTTTGACAAGGCAACTGGCCAAAAGAATCACATCACAAGGAACAAAACAGAGATGTGGTCTTGCTTGATTCCCTTGTCACCAATTTGATTTACACCCTATTTGTGCCACTCTAAATGCCACTGTTAGTTTCTCTTTACTGGTTGCATTTACTGGTTTACTCTATGCCATTACTTCCTCTCTGTGACCATGACCTTTCTCGGGGCTCCAGTGAGTCTCACCAGCAGTCACAGCCATGATTTTTCCAAAGGCTCAGTCGGAACAGACAAGAGATGTGGAAAAAAAAAAAGTGCACTCTGTATTCCTGGGCAACTTTTCAGTAAGTCTTGGGATGCTTTTAAAAATATAGTCTGTTGAAAAAGGTAGAAAAAAGTATGCAAAAAATTTTTAGACTTCTGAGTAAGCACCAGGAGGCATACCATGTCATGGTAGCTTTATTACTATTATTTCCAGAAGAAAAGAAAAGAAGGTTCTAGGAGGTGGGAAATAGAGGTCAGCTGGAAGTGCTCTGCTTTCATGCCTGGGCTTGTATCAAGGAACTGATGTCTGACTTCTCAGCCTTTTTCTTCATCGGGTACCCTGCTCCCTCCATTTTCAATCAAAAGGTCAGCAAAATCCTTTCCTTGTATTTGGGTGGTCACACTGATGTCTGATATGTGGTCTTTGATGAGATACAGTCTCCAAGCCTCCTGGGGGATGGGTTGTGGGGTGATAGCTCGCTCAGAGTGGAAGGGAGAATCAAATAGGCACCAGCCAAGTTAACTGTGGCACTGGCTAGTGTGGCTTCTCAGCCTCAGGTAAGGTAGAAACCAGGTATGACCATTTCGTGAGCCTGCTGACCACTGTCACTGAGGTCTGCTGTCTTCTTCAGGATCCTACAAAAGAGGAGAGTCCATATGCAAGCTTCCAAGATGCTGTCAAGGGGGTGTGTTCTTGCTCAGTTTGTATAGAAATCACAAATTGGCAAAGTGCAACTTTTTAAATATTATAGTCCTGAGCTTTGAATGCCAATAGTTACTAGCAGTTTTAATGTTAGTGACTCTTTTTGCCAGTTGGAGCAAGCAGCTACAGGCAGGCCTCAAGAATCCCTTTAGCCACTGCAGATGACAGTTCTTGGTAAATATTGCTCTCCATAATTCTCTGCTGGTAGCTGACTTCTGTGTTACCAGCCTCTACTGCTGGCAACTTCTGGTGCCAGTGGACTTTGGTGTTGCCAGGTCTTAGTGTATCACTTTGTCCTGCTCTATTTGAGGTAGAAATCATGAATAGGCAAAACTACGCCCCCTCCAAGCTTTATTAAGACTTATTCTGCAACGTAAGGGAAAACAGCACCTGCACTGAACCTGGATAAGGCTATGGGAAGCTTGGCTATGTAGGAAAAGAGGCAGCTCATGCGTGTTCAGTCTCAGACTTTCTGTTTGATCATGGGGAGGGGATCCTTGTGGACCTAATTGTGGAAGGCTGCAGAAGGGTCGAATCATCATGAGAAGCTACAGGGCCGAGTCATCTGAAAAGATCTGTGTCCAAATCTTGCTGAGGCAGTTATTTCCTAGAGTGGCTGTGGGGCACCTGGTGTAGCCTGGTTGGCTGCAAGACTTTTAGAGCAGCAAAGAAAAGAAAGAAAAAGTACCTCTTAGGGAGCACTAGGGTCTTTTCTCCTGTCTACTTGCCACAAAGATCACCTCTGTGTGCACGATTTCTTCTTAGCCTCCATTTAGTGCACTAATATAATCAGATAAACTACATTTTTGAGGTTTGTCTTCTCCCTAAGCATTTGAATGACATGTCCTATAGAAGTCATTGCTGGTATCTTTGGAGAAATTCAATACGTGGACACACAATTGCAATCAGGTGAAAGAGTCACCGGGAGGCTCCAACTTGTCCTCAGTGTTCCCTTAAGAATACTTGGAAAATTAGGTGGTTACACCCCGTCCCCACCCCATGGTGACAGACTAGTTTGAAGGATGTTCAAAACCTGACTTGAAAGGATGGGAGAATATCTAAATCGTCTTTTGTGTACTTGCGCAGGACAGTGATTTGTGTAAGAGGAGTCATAAAGAGTGCTGATCTTCTTCATTCCTCTCTCAGGGATCTCCCTTAGGAGAGAGAAGATTGATTACCAGGTTTTAGGGGAGAAAAACTGGTTGCAAAAATAACAGCAGAAAGGCGGCCCATCTATGTTTCACTGGTGGGATTTCTTGGGAGTACAATGCAAGGTGACAAATTCACACTTAAAAATGTCCATGTATTTTATCCAGTAATTTAGCATCTAGAGATGAGTGCTAAGAAGAGCACTCAAGATTTAGCTAAAAAGGTTAAAAACAAAGACTTTAAATATCTCTATTTATAGAAATGGAAAACCACCTAAATCTTTCATGATGGAATGGATGACTAATTTATGGCTCATCTACATTGCCATTAGAAGTAATTTTTATGAATAGAAATTTAAAATATAGATAAATGTTTAGGTTTCAGTATTAAATAACAAAGGAAGAGCATAAGATTATAAATATAGTATGAGCTCAACATGCAAAAAGCACTTTGCAAAAATGAAATAATGGATTTTGATGGATTTATAAACTATAATTTTTCTTTTATTTTTCCATATTTTAAATCTTCCCAAATAATATATATTATTTAAAATTCATTTGTACTACATATACCACCCCAAATTTGTCTTTCTCAGCTGCATGCCATCTCCCTCATTCAAAACTTTTACAGCTTTTATGGTGATAATTTCAGTTATGCTATTGTTCTCTGGGTTGAATCTCGTTCACGGGAACTTAATTTCTCATATGAAAGTCATGTACTACTTTTAGTTCTTTTAGAGTCTGTTGTGTGTGTGGCTTACGAGTTAGGCATTCACAACTTTAAGATCCCAATAGACGCGTGGAGTTTTTTCATGTAGTGGGATATGGTCTGCATTTTTGATATAATTACAGTCAGTACATGCTCCCCAAATGACAATCCTCATTCAGTCATGGCCTGGAATGGGTTTCATAGAACTGGAGGAAGATTTTTCAGTGGAAATCCAGTGGCATAGCTTTCCTTTGCGGGTACGAATTGGCCTAAATGACCTCTAATGTCTTGAAAGTCCTCCAAAGTCCACCATGTGTTGAAAGTGAGCTAATGGTCCATTTTGTTTTAATATCTGGTGGGTTCTGCAGTGAATTAATTCCTCGGAAATAGTTCTGTGGAAGGAGGCAAAGGAGGAGGGATGGACTGACGGGGAGAAGGAGAGCAAATGGGAAAATACGGTAGGCTGTGAATGAGGGATATGGCATGCAGCTGAGGAAGACAGATGAGAGATGAAACCAGGGAGAAGAAGGAAGAGGGGGGACATTTTCATGAGTTCAGTTCTGTTTGAGGTGCCAGAGGAAAAAATATTAGGTATCGAGGTTGTGTAGGGAATTGTTCTGAGCAGCTGTGGAGTTGCAGTCATGACGGAATAGGATAGAAGCACAGATAAAATGAGTTTGAAAATACAGATATCTGAACAGTATAAATTTACAGATTTGGAAATTTATCCTGTTGGCTCCACACTGTCTAGTTTTGTCCCTATTCAGTTCACTGGGAGCGGTGCACTAGGACAGGCTATGGAACATATTCCTCCTGGATTTTGTGGATTTCAAGTATAAGCTATAAACTCCTGGTGTAGCACTGTGCTCGAAGGCCTCTCTAAGTTGTTCAGGGAGAAAAGGGACAGAAATATGAAGCTCACACCTTTTAAGCAGCTATACAATAAAGGCTCTCACCCTGATCTATGGCTTTCTGGAAATAAGCAGGCAGCGTGATTGCTTGAAATGATTCTGATTCATGATCATTATTTAAAAGTCTCCAAATTGCTTGCTCAATACCTCTCTTTACCGGTTTCCACAGGCTGTAGGGCTCGGCTGTTCTCTCCTTTGTGTGATATTGAATTGACTCCATCAGAGCACAGACCTTCGCTGGGGACCATCTTCACTGACAGCCGGGTATGTGCTGAGAGGTGGACACGCTGTGGTTGGGAGTGAGGCCTTTGGGGGCTAATTGTCCTGATATTGAAGTTGTGTGTTGTTCATCTTTATTCTTGGGATCAGGGAGCCAGGAGGCGCTCAGGTTATTGATCATTCTTCTATTTTCTAGCATCAGGATTGAGAGCAACTGCAATTTTCTGAGTTCTAGTTTTCCCATTAGCCATACTGGATAGTAATGTTTTTCTCTCTGACTTATGGGAAGGAGTGAATGAGATAATAGGTATGAAAGGGCCTACTACATATCAGGTCCTCATTATATGTTTATTATATCTAAACACAGATGATGAAGTCTGGATTTGAACTCCCACTGCACTAGACCTCATGAGCATAGAGACAATGACACTCTTGTTATTGGATACCCAGGGCCTGACACAGAGTGGGCGCTTGATGGTTGTTCAGTCCTTCCATGCCTGAGCTGTTATTTTACCGTAACATCAGAGAGACTTAGAATCGCCCGAGGTTAAGATCAAGTCAAAACATCACTTTAATTAAAAAAAAAAAAAACAAACTGTATTTCTTCTCAGTGTCTCCCAGATTTCTTCTATGCAAGGAACTGGTGCGTATTTAAGGGTATAACAACTTTATAGGCTTTAAAAATTGTGATGTTCTATCATTTAAATTGGAGATCAGCAAACTTTTCAGGAAAGGGCTAAGGGCGGACTTTGCAGGCTGTGTGTGTGTGTGTGTGTGTGTGTGTGTGTCTGTGTGTTTTTTCTCGCAACTATTCTGCTATTGTAGACCAAAAGCAGCCGCAGACAGTAAATGAATGTCAGTATTTCTTTGCAATTAAACTTTATTTACAAGAACAGGCAGAGGGCTAAATTTGGCCTTAGGGCTGCAGTTTGTGAAGTATGAAGCCCTGACTTACAAATCTGGAAAGAAATATATGTCATAAAGAGTCGGCTAGGAAGTAAAAGTTTATGCAGTACTACTTTTATGTAATTATTTTAATTATATGAACAGCTGTATCATACAGAGCATGGAAAACTATATTATTATTTCCAGTTTTTCATAGGTGAGATTGTTGTAGTTCAAGAGCTATTTGCTCCAGTTGCAAGCTAGTAAGATTCAGATGGGATCTGGGTCCTCAGGGGTTCATGTCATGCTCTTCGTCTCCTGTGTTCTCTGCCCCCAGCCCCCACTGCTCTGCTTGTCTCTGATCTCCATGTCTCTGTTGTATTGGGACAGGCAGGTGGCATTTTTTCCAATCTTGGAGGATTTAGGTTGGATCTGAAAGAATGGAAGGTAACTGATAACTTCAGGGCAACTACAAGTTTTAAAACAAATTTGTTGTCTTTTAGTCTTTATGATTGCTGCTGTTTGTTATTATAATGCATTTTCTCCCTGTTTTTGGCTTTTATATGTTATCATGCTTTTAAATTTGGAGAATACAATTACGAATGTCATGTAAACCATGAGCTTCAGATAAAAGATACATTTTTATTAGATAGAAGTGTGCTGATATTTTTCCTAGAAACACATTTTGTTTCTTCAGAATTGGGATGTAAAATTAGATGCAAAAGATTCTCACAATATTTAAAATATATTGCCTTTACCATTGGGAGAATTTCAATCTCAGTATTTTATAGCAAAATTGGCAAAGACTTTGATCGGTGAATCATTGTGTCATCCCTGAAGTTTTAATCTCAGGCAGAAAAAGACCAATAATTAAAGATTACTTGATTAGCTCATAACTCTGTATGAATGGTAACATATTGATGAAACAGATGCTAATTTTATGCTCTGTTGACAAAGAAGAATTTATTTTAGCTTGCCTTGAATAGCAGTCAGATTAGCTGACCTCCAAAATTCTTTCAAGTTCTAGTGTACTTCTCTGATGCTTGAAATCACTGACATTAGAGACTGACTTTCTTCAGTCATCCAAATGAGATCATGTGTGCGAAGTGCCAGATTTGCTTGGCATACCCAATAGTAAGTGCTCAATAAGTTCTCATTCCCTCTTCGGTGATTTATCAAGTTTCCTTAATAAGTAGTTACATTTAGAGGCAGATTTCATCATCGCTGATTGAGCAATCAGACCACACTAAATTTTTAGGCTTGTAGGGCACGGTCATCTGTTGTCAAGTCTTTGTTGGGCTATTTGAAAAAATAAAGAGATGCAATCCTAGATTAAAGATAATTATACCAGCTTTGAATTGCTCAGATACTGAGAAGCCCAATGCAATGTATATGTCAACAGCAAACAATACAAACATGACAATCATAAATCCAAGGGCCCAGGCAAAAAAAAATCACTCTATATTAATTGTGAATAATATTCTTTTTAAAAGACTGTGATGAGAAGCAACTGTATTAAGTAGTTTGTGATCAGTTGGCATCAGGTATTAACTGACCCACATGTTAAAATATACCAATCTCTTAGAAATCATAACTAATAACTAGACCGGTTTTTAAAATTTTGTGGAAGCATTTAGAGAAAAATACACAATCATTTTCAAGTGATGGTAGGTGAAGAAAATTAACGGCTTTTTTTTTCTTGGCTTTTTATTGAGATTTGTGAAATCGTTCAATGCTTAGCCACTAATTTCCATTGCTTCATATCTTTTCATTTGTGCAATAGCTGCATACGTACTTTACATTCTTCATGACCACAACATCCTTTTAACAAACTTTTCTTTTGAATTTTCCTATATCTAATATGCTCCTATTTGTGGGGTTGCTGTTCAGATAATATTATCGTCTGACAAGAATTTAGAAAAGGAAGATGGAAGTATCAGAAAAGGGAACCAAGCGAGAGGGCAGTCCTCTTTTTGCCCCCAAATAATGTCAATTCCCAAAGGTCTGGCTCTTTCCCAGATTCTCCTAGTTGTTATAGCCTCTGTGACTAAACCCAGGTTCACAGTCAGTTAACATGGCTGGATCCTAGAGTACTGGAAATACAAGTAACATCAGGACATTTTTGGGCTCAGTTTTAAAACTTGTGTGTATGTGTGTGTGTGTGTGTGTGTGTGTGTGTGTGTGTGTGTGTGTGTTTCAAATGTGGGCAATCCTTGTCCTGGGAAAGCTTTTTCAGAGTCTTATAAGAAAAGAATGGGGGCATCTGAGCTCCTAAAACCCCTTGAAAATAACTAGGTAAGCAGGCCACAGAGCTCAGAATGTTGAATTGGAAATTTTCTAAACACTGCATTGGAATGAGTGGTATACAGCTCATCCGTTCTTTGGTTCTTAACAAATTCATTTTCTTCTAGAAAGTCCCATCCCCACTATCAGAATATTTTGATAACCTCTATGCTTGGTATTGAGATGTTCTTGTAAAAAACCAGATAATCCCATCCCCCACTCTAGCACTGCTGCGAGGAAAAAGAAAGGAGCTTAGCATGCATTTTAAAGTCCTGGGTAGTAAGTTAAAAATGTTTGGAATAATATAAGTTCAAATACAAGAGATCGTCTATGGCAATGAGTATGGGAAGTAAAACAGATCTCTGCTCCTCTTTTACTTAGAATAGAGATTTAGGAGGAAAAGCATGAGTTAAATATTATGTTGACTGTTCTATAAAAAGACACAATTGGTAAAAGCAAAGAACATATAAGCAATATTAAGTGAAATACATAATTCAGTTGAAAGCACGAAGAGTGCAAATTTGTTTTAAAAAGTACTTGCCGTACTTTTCTTTTCCCTTTAAATCAATCAATGACAATTTTACCCTAGATCCCTAAAGGGAACTTGGGAAAGTGCCACTGTGGGAGGAGCAAAGTTGACTATATTTCCCTTCCTGACAGGGTGTGGATTGAAACTTACCTGGCTGGCTGTCAGTAGCAACTCGGAAGGCAAGAAGGTAAACACTTGCATTGCCTAATATACTTTTTAATGATAAACACTGCATTGGAAGATTATTTTAAATAAAAGGAACCCATGGGAGATGTGGTTGAAACTAAAGGATCTGCTGTTTCTACTAAGTCAAACTCCTTTAAAAACAGAGCAATTTGTTTTATGGTGCTGTGGATTTCCTGTGGATGTGGGGATGATCACTAGAAGACGTGAACGGTATCTGTTGCCTCCCTCTGCCCTCAAATACCTGTTCAGATGTCTGATGCATTTGACTGATTTTCTAAGAGTTGGATGTTTTTATCTTCACATACTTGAGATTGTATTTTATCTTCAAATGAATTGTTTCTGAAATATAAGATGATAGGAGCTTTAGAATTTCTATACCTTGAAGAGAATGAGTTTAATATAAATTGGAAAACACCTCTGCTTGCATCTTTCTCAAGTATTTCTTTGTTTTATAGATATTGGTTACTGTTTACTTTGTTATAATTTGCTTTAAGTATTTATTTCAGCAAAGTGGTATCTACTTGTGTAAAGTTGGACTCTAATTCTTGGGTTATTAGTAGCATTGTGGAAATTATAGAAATTATTATGACCTAAAGTATATTTTGGAATAGTTTTTTCTCTCTGTTGTATATAAGAAAGAATAATTTCATTCAGAATCTTTTAGGCTGTTAGAACATCTATGTAGTCTAAACTTTCAATTTTGCTATGAAGTCAACCATATTTTAATAAATGAACTATTTCTAATAGAATATATCATTAATGAAATGCTAATTCTACTATGTAACCCCTCTGTTGGTCACAGCTGCCTGTAGAATGTATACTGTCTGAACAATATCTTCTAATATTTCAGACATTGGATTATCTACAATGAAAAAGGGGCAGATGACAGCAAGTAAATCCATAACTACTTATCAAAAGCTCCTACGTGCTGCCATGATTTGCACAAAAGTCAAAAGAACATTGAACCTACTCACAAAAGAGTTATTTTGGAAGTAAAGACAAATCTGAAAGCCAAATGCCTTACAGTGTCATAGGCAAATAAGAGAAATACAACTGCAAGGTTATACATATAGTGTGCTGACTAACTCTTTGGGTGAGGAACACAGAGGAAAGTCAAAGAGCATGTCAGAAGAATAACAAAGTTAGAAAGAAAACGAGTCAAACGGATCATGTGTTAGAGTCTCAAAACCCATCAGAAAGTGCTGGGATATGGCACAGTGGCAGAGGGCTTGCCTAGCAGGAGCAAGGCTCTGGCTAGGCTCAATCTCCAGCACTGCAAAATAAGCAAACAAGCAACAACAAACTAATACAATACACACCTTTTAAAAAATGCTAAGAATACCTGATATTAGGAATTTATTTCCTAAACTAACAACATACTCCACAGGCGCAGTGGTAGTGCACAGCTGTAATCCCAGCTACTGTCAAGGTCAAGGCAGGAGGGTCACAAGTTTGAATCTGGCCTGGGTAGCTTAGTAAGACCTGTCTCAAAAAAAAAAAAAAAACCAAAGGGGCTGAGGATATAGCCCAATGATACAGCACCCCTGGGTTCAATTCTCAGTACCAGAAAGACAAAAATTCTCAGTACCAGAAAAATAAAAACTCATTTTGCTTTCAAAGTTTTGATGTGATAGAAGATAGCACTGAAAGTATTGATGATTTTGATTAAATAAGTAATACAATTCTAGAACAACAGAAAATGAAATAAAACTACACAAGTTAGGGAAAATATTTTTAGGGAATTGTTAAAAACATATAATGTGTATACAGTATGAAAAATTCATAATGATCAATCAATAAATAAAAATGACTCCATTAGATAAATGGGTATGAAGAGACAATTAATGGAGGTAATCTATAAACAGAGAAGAATGCATGGTCAAATGTTCAAAACTTAGCAAGTGTCAACGGAATACCAAAATGTTCTTTTACCTTTTAAATTATTAAGAATGACAAAAAATGACCCTGTCTGAAGACGATGAGATTATGATGCATCTGTTTCACCTTGGGTCGATAGTATGAAAATTAAAAATCCTTATATTTGATAGAGAAATCCCCTGTTGAAGAAGACAGCATAGAGAAACATGAAAGAAGATAAAATCTGTATTTATGAAGGAGTTTACTATAGAATTATTCCTAATAGCAAAAATGGGAAGCTAATAAAATGCCCTGCAATAAGATACTAGTTTATAAATTCGGATACATCAATCTAATCGTAAAGACAGCAAAAAGACAAATATAAAGATAATGCCAATGTGGATGAACACGTAAGATGCAATCTGAAAAGAGGACAAGTGAACATGATACACACATACATGCCATGATTGCAAGCTTGGAATACATGGGAAAATAAAGGCAGTCGACTCATCCGTATTGCAAAAGCAAACACACACTGCTGTTATTCTGCTATCTGTATAATAAATCAGAATTAGAGAATCAAATTTCTTCTTTTAATTCATTAGGGATTAAATAGTGAATCACTCATCTGGAAAATATCATAGATAAAAATATGACAATATTTTTACAGAACATAAAAATGAGTTGTCACCTTTTTTCTTGAATAAAAACTGCCATTACCTCCTTCCTATATAGCTAGCTATGGTTAGTAGGAGGTGATACTGGGGACAGTAAGAAGAAATTATGCAACACAGTTCCAATATCAAGATTCTAATCTTGAAATCTTAATCCTTATCTATTATACATTTGTATAGATTTCAATGCAATTTATAAAGGATTTTCTAGGGAACATTCATAGCAGTCTCAGGAGGACAAACTGGGTCCCGAGATGCCCCTTGGTAGAGAAGGAGTTTGGGGAAGTCCTGAGATGGACTCTGTGGGCTGGATCCCACAGGACTTTCTGGTCAAAGACATAGACCGGACATGTACCTGTTGGGGGTGTAGTCATATAACAGAGCTGAGTGGTGGTCACTCAGGGCGTGGCTTTTTGGGCACAAGGTTTGTCTGTTCAGAGGTCAGTGTGGAGCAGGAAGAAAAAGAGTGGTTTTGAAATCAGACTTAATTGACTGACTTACACACCAACTTTGTCTCTTAGTGGTTGGAGGTAAAATCCTAACTGACAGGACTTTTTGGGCATTACAGACCATATTTGTGAAATGCTGGGTACAGCACAGCTATTATTCTGAAGTAGTTGTGGGTGAGGATAGCCCTGTTTCCTTGAGCTGATTGGATTTGGGGGTCCTTACTATTTGAAAAGGTTGTTTCAAATCTGTTTGAAAATAGTGATGATCGAAGTAATTGTGCAGAAGTTTTTCAAGTTGTGTCTCAGTTAAGAGGCAGTCAGTGTAGCAATCTCTTTTAGACTTAGTCAAATAGTAACTTTATACGGGCTGGTGGATGTTTTCCAGAGCAGAAGAAAAGTACTGTACTCGCTGAAAATGCTTGGGGATCGTGTGCAAATTGCATCTGGAGCTTACATTTTGTTGTAAGATGTTATTTGCACATTGTGGAATGCTGTTTTCCAATCTTCTGTGTATTTTTATTTGTCATGTTAAATACAATGCAATGTCTTAAAATTAATTGCCGTGTTTAGTAAAACATTTATAATATATTTTAAAATTAAACTTTATACACATACATGCACATGCAAATGTGGTCAAAATCTTATGGTGAATGTTTAAATTAAAAAAAATATGATGGTATAAGACACATTTCCCTTATTCCTCCTCACTTTGAACACACTTATCCCATTGTTCCTGACAATTTATGAAGCAATTTTGGAAGCTATTTTTCATGAATCCTGCTGCCGAGTATTATCCAATGGAAAGGTAGGCTAGTAGAATGTTAACAGGGAATATCCTCACCCACCTTACTCACCAGATCTGGCACCAAGCAACCTCTGGCTCTTCTCCAAAGTCAAAATGAGCACAAAAAGTAAATGTTTTGCATCCCTTCAGAACACTGAGGCAGCCATGATAGTACAAGCAAAGATGCTCCCGAAAGAGAGCTGCTTCAGGAAGTATCAAGAATGACTGGATTAAGTGTGTTTGAAGTGAGGGGGAGTATTATGAAGTGGATTCATAACAATGTGTCTTTTTCTGTAATAAATTTTCAAAAATTTAAATATTCGCTATAGTTTTGATCATGTACACACATATACAGAAATTATAACTTTATATTTGAACATACAGATGTACATAAGAAGTAAGTGTACATTTAATGTATAACCAACACCCAGGTCAAGAGAGGACATGTGATGAGCTTTCTAGACAACTTCCGTGCCCATGTCCTGGGGTATCCTTGAGCCAGCTTCTACCAGTTCATGAGAGCAGATTCTGTTCATCTTTTCCCAACTCTTGGCATAGTGATGTCTTGGTAATTTGAAGCTGACCGTCAGTAGGTTATTCACACCTCTGGCAATCAGCAAACACTACACATCATGGTTTTTTTTGTTTGTTCTTTTTAGAGAATCAGCGTGCTTGTGCACCACCATTCTTATCTACTGCTAACTGGGGTTCCTCCAACTGGTCCCTAAGGACAACCACGCTCCTGACTTCTAAAGCTGCAGGTTAGTTTTGCCAGTTTTAAACTTTTATCTGCTTTGTTAGGTCATGGATTTCTCAAAGGCAGAACTGTATCTCATTAAGTTCATCCTTTTGCATTCAATGTTTATTGAATCATTAGGTTGTTTTAAGATTTATCCAGAATTAGAAACAAGCGCAAAAAGCAGGATGTTCCAGTAGCAAGCAGCCCTAGACACAGAAAGGTCTTAGCCCTGCTTCTCTCTCAGCCAGATGTGTGACGGTATGTAAGTCACTTCATCAGGCCTCAGGTTTTTATTGTTGTTGTTGTTTGTATTTTAATCTTTTTAAATTCAATTTTATTTACCAAGAGCATGTATTGGTACATTGTATACATAGTGATCACGTTCATCACAAGTAATTTGTACCTGTACATGATATATCTTGGTTCCTCCCTTCTTCCCCACCCCTCCCTTCCACTCCTCTTCTCTTCCCTGTTTACAATAGCTTTATTTACATTTTCCCCCCTTTTCTCTTTCTTTTCTTTTTCCTTTCCTTCTCTTCCCCTCCTTCCTTTCTAATTCTCCTCCCTACTGAATATTATCTTTCTTTTGCATAGTATCCATTAAACTTTTTTGTCCTTTTTACACTTATGGTTTCTCATATCAGAGAAACAATTTTATATGTACTCATGTGTGTCTGATTTATTTCACTTAAGAGTGTGTTCTCAAGGTGCACCCATTTACCGATAAATATCTCAAGTTTATCATTTCTATGGCAGAGTAATACGCCACTGTATAGAAAAACCACATCTTCTTTAGCCATTCATTGGTTGTTGGGCATTAGGTTTGTTTCCAAGACTTAGTTATTACAAACTGTGTTGCTATAAACATGGTTGTACATATATCACTGTGGTATGATGTTTTTAATTCTTCTGGGAAGATACCAACCAGAAGAATAGCTGGGTCAAATGGAACCTCTAGTTGTAATTTTTTAAGGAATCTCCATACTGATTTCCACAATGGTTGGACCAGCCTACATTCCCACTACCACTGGAGGAGAGTACCTTTTTCCCCACAGTCCCGCCAGCCAACATTTGTTATTGGTTGATTTCTTAATGATAAGAAATTCTGGAGTGAGATGAAATCTTAGCATTGTTTTAATTTGCATCACTCGAATGACCAGTGATGTTGAACACTTTTTCATATATTTATTTGCCATTTGTATTTCTTCATCTGAGAGCTGTCTATTCATTTCAGATGCCCAGTCTCTAAATTTGGGGGGGTGGTTCTCATTTTTCTGAGTTCTTTATATATTCTAGATGTTAGACCTTTGTTTGAGGAATGGTTGGCAAAAATTTTTTCCCACTCTGTGGGTTTTCGCCCCACTCTGTTGGTGATTTTTTTTTTGCTGTGCAAAAGCTTTTTAATAGGATGTTTAATAGGATGTCCCAAGCACTGATCCTTTTGTGTTGTTTCCTGTGCAGTCTGAGTTTTGTTCATAAATTTTTTTCCTACCCTTATGTCTTTGAGAGTTCTACTATTCTGTTCTCCAGTAGATTTAGTGTTTCCATTTTAATGTTTAGATCTCTGACCCACTTCGATTTTAATTTAGTACATGGTGAGAGACATGTATCTAGTTTTAGTTTTTGGCTTGTGGCAAGCCAATTTTTCCAGCATCATTTATTAAAGAGGCTATCTTTCTTCCAGTGAGGGTGTTTGGCTCCTTTGTTGAATATGAGGTAGTTCAGTGTGTTTGGGGTTGTTTCTGTAACCTCTAACCTGTTCCATTGATCCTCAGGTCTGTCATTTTGCCAGTACCATGATGTTTTTATCACTGTAGCTTTATAGTAGAATTTCAAGTCAGGGATTGTGAAGCCCTCTGCCTTGGCCCTGTTTCCCAGAATTGTGTTTGCTCTTCTTGGTCTCTTCTGGTTTCAGATGAATTTCATGATTGCTTTCTCTAATTCTGTGAAATATGCTATTGGTATTTTGATTGGAATTGGATTAAATCTGTATAGTAGTTCAGGAAATATGGCCATTTTCACTATGTTGGTTCTTCCTACCCGTGAATACTGGATGTCTTTCCATTTTCTGACCTCCCTTTCAATTACCATTTTTAGAGTACTGTAGTTTTCACTGTAAAGATCTTTTACTTGCTTTGGTAGATTGATTCCTAATATTTCATTTTTTTGATGCTATTATGAAAGGTGTATTTTCCCTAATTTCTTTCTCAGTGAGTTTGCTATTTATGTATAGAAATGCTATTGATTTTTGGGTGTTGGTTTTGTATGCAGCTATGCAACTGAATTTGGTTATTAAATCTAGAAATTTTTTGGTGGAGTTTTTGGGGTCTTCTATGTAGAGTATCATTGCATCCACAAATAATGCTAGTTTAACTTCTTCCTTTCCTATCTTTATTCCTTTTATTTCTTTCTCTTGCCTAATTGCTCTGGCTAATATTTCCAGAACTATATTGTATAAGAGTAGTGATAGTGGACATCCTTGTCTTGTTCCCGATTTTAGAGTGAAAGCTTTCGGTTTTTGACCATTTAATGTGATGTTGACCATTAGATTGTAATAGATGGCTTTTATCAGACTGAAGTATAGATCATCAATTACTAATTTCTGTAGGATTTTTATCATGAATGGGTGTTGGATCTTGTCAAATGCTTTTTCTGCATCTATTGAAATGATCATGTGATTTTTGTCTTTGACTCTGTCGATATGGTGTATTACATTGATTGATTTGTGTATTTTGAACTATCCCTGCATGCCTGGGATGAATCCCACTTGGTCATAGTGTATAATCTTCTTGATAATTCTTTGTATTCTGTTTGCCAGTATCTTATTGAGAATTTTTGCATCTATATTCATTAGGGAAATAGGCCTGTAGTTCTCTTTTTTGTTGGAGCCTTTTCTGGTTTTGGTATCTGGGTAAAGCTTGCTTCCAGGAATGATTTTTGGAAGTACTGCTTCTCTTTCAATATCCTGAAAGAGTTTGAGGAGTAGTGGTATTAAATTATCTTTGAATTTCTTGTAGAATTCAGCTGTGCATCTGTCAGGACCTGGGCTTTTCTTTGTTGGTAGATTTTTAATTATCTCTTCAATTTCAGTAAGTGATATTGGGTTATTTAGTATTTTTATTTCTTCTTCATTCAACTTTGGTAATTTATTAGTATCTAAGAATCTGTCCATTTCTTCAGTATTTTCCATCTCATTTGAGTATAGGTTTTAGAAGTAGGGTTTCTGCAGGGTCAATTGTGACTTCACCCTTTTCATTTTTTATTGCATGGATTTGAGTCATTTCTTTCCTTTTTTTGGTAAGATTGCCTGGGGTTTGTCAATTTTATTTAATCTTTCAAAGAACCAACTCTTCAATTCATTGATTCTTTGTATTGTTTTCTTAGTCTTAACTGCATTAATTTCAGCTCTGATCTTTATAATATCCTCTCTCGTACAAGCTTTGATTAGGTTTGTTCTTCCTTTTCTAGAAGTTTGAGGTTCAACATTATTTGAGCTTGCTCTGTTTTTCTGATGTGGGAGTTCAGTGCAATGAATTTTCCTGATGGCACTGCTTTCATTATGTCCCATAAGTTCTGGTATGTTGTACTGGCTTTATCATTTAATTGTGTTAATTGCCTAATTTCTTCTTTAATTTCTTCTGTGACCCAGCTATTGTTCAGGAGGATGTTGTTTAATTTCCATGTGTTTATGTGGTTTTTTTGGTTTCTTTTACCACTGATTTCCAATTTCATTGCACTATGGTCTCATAATATGCATGGGATAATTTCAATTCTTTTACTTTTACTTAAGCATGCTTTATGAGCTAGTATGTGGTCTATTTTGGAGAACGTCCCGTGTGCAGCTGAGAAGAATGTGTATTCTGCTGTTGTAGGGTGGAACACTCTGTAGACATCTGCTAGGTCCATTTGTTCACAGATTTGATTCAGTTCTGTTATTTCTTTGTTGATATTTTGTCTGGTTGATCTGTCTATTTGCTACAGTGGGATGATGAAATCTCCTATTATAATTGTGTTTGTGTTTATTTGATCTTTCATGTCCTTTAATAATTGTTTTATGTAGTTAGGTGCACGGGTATTTGGTACATAAATATTAATGTTTGTTATCTCTTCCTCTTGAAGTTTTCCCTTATCAAGTATGTAATGACTTCTTTGTCTCTCTTGATCAGTCTTGGCTTGAAGTTCATTTTGTCTGTGATTAGGATAGCTATTCCTGCTTTTTTCTGGTTTCATGTTGCATGAAGTACTGCTTTCCATCCTTTGATTTTCAGTCTCTGAATTTCTTTTTGGGTTAAATGCGTTTTCTGTATGCAGCATACTGATGAATCCTGTTTCTTGATCCATCCTGCCAATCTGTTTCTTTTTATTGGTGAGTTGAGGCCATTTACATTGATGGTTATAACTGTCATGTATTGACTCATCTTTGTCATAGTGTTTTTCTGTTGTTGGTTGTGTTTTTTCCTTCTGTTTTGCTACTTGTTTTTCCTGGTGGATTCTTTTTATTGGTGTCCTTGGAATTACAGTCTCCTTTTTCCCTTTCTAGGATATTCTTCATAATATTCTGTTGTAATGGTTTGGTGGTCATGAATTTCTTTAGTTGATCTTTGTCATGGAAGTATCTTATTTCATTATTAAATTTGAAAGATAGTTTGGCTAGGTACATCAATCTGTATTGTACATTGTTTTCTTTCAGGTCTTGAAATACTTTGCTCCAGGCTCTCCTTGACCTAAGGGTTTGTGTTGAGAAGTCTGCTGTGATTCTGATGGGTTTTCCTTTATAGGTGATTTGTTTATTTTTGCTAATAATTTTCAATATTCTGTTTTTGTGTTGAATTTCTGGAATCTTAATTATTATATACCTGCCTCAGGCACAGGGTGCTTGTGTACCTCTGGCATGTAGCCGGAGATGAGGGTGCTCAGTAACCCCTGGGGCAGGCAGCGCATGGGCGGGCACTAGTGCACCCTTGGGTTGGGGGTTGGTGACTGGCGGTGGCAGTGTGGCACTGCACGGGCCCTCTGGCTCCCTGGGGCCGGCAGCATAGGGGCATGGGTGTTCGTGCACCCCGGGACCAGCTGTGAGGGCACTCAGCTTCCTGGGGCTGGCAGCGTGTGGGTAGGTGCTTCTGCATCCTCCAGCTGGTGGCCAGTGGCTGTTGGTGACAGTGGCAGTGGCACTCAGCTGCACGGGTGCTCTGGGCCCCTGGGCCTGGTGGTGCAGGTGCGAGTGTCGGGGCACCCTCTGAGTTGGCGGTGCTGGTGCTCGGTGCCTCTGGCAGCTGTGGCACAGGAGTGGGCACAGTTCCCATGGGTAGTACTGTGAGCTATGTCACGGTTCTATAGAGTCCCATGTCTATATTTCGCTTTATCTGTAGGTCTTATCCCTTGGTCTTGGAATAAGATTAACTGTCCCTTGGGATTTTCTTTTACCTGGGTTTTTGATGAATTTTCGTGGAGTAACTCTGACATAGCTCCTCCTCCTTTCAACCATGTTGGGTTCCTCTGTATTTTCATCTTGAGAAGGCAGAAGGCCCTCATGGGCAGTCACGTCCTTTGTAAGACAAGCGAGCGTCTTCTGATTGTTCAGTTCTGCACATGTTTACACTGTAAAGATAAAGGGTGCTAGAGTGCATCTGCAGAAAAGAGCAGGGCGAAGTTAACTTGGGTGATTACAGGGCCTGGTTGGGATCATTCATCTGTCCACCCAAACCCCTCTTTTCCTCCCATATTGTCAGGCTCTAGCAGTGAACAAGCAGGCAGAAAGTCCTTCTCCTTCCTGGATGCCGCAGATTTTGATCAAATATCAACTTCAGTTATACAGCGAAGGTTTTAAATTAGTCTTAAAATGTAAAGTATTTCTGACATCTAGTTTAGCAAGCATAAAATGAAAAACACAAATAAGGCATTAATTTGGCAGAGAAAATTGCAAGGATAGAAGCAGACTGTCAGCTGAAAAGGAGGGGGGAAGGACAGTACAATATGCAGTAGCCCCATGGATGATAAGCCTATACTAAATTGAGGGGCAGCTTAGTAGAAATAGTTGATATAGCATAAAGAATAGAGTATTTGGCAAGTAGATGGGTGATTTTATTATTCAGTTTTATCTTCTGTGAAAGGGGAGCAATAATATCTACCTTGCAGAATTTTAGGATTAAACCTATGGTATATAAAATATTTGGCATATTTAAGGCACAATTTAAAAAAAGTTTTTAAATATTGGTTTTGAGTTAGATTTTATAGGCTATAAAAGCCTATATTAAACTGTGAAAGTGTTAAAGCCAGTGTACACCATTCAGTTCAATACAATGACTATTATTTCATGCTTACTGTGTGCCACATGACTGATGGTAAAAAAACAAATACGGGGGCTTACATTTTCATCTTGGAAATACACAATATATATGATAAAAGAGACAAATAAAAGACATTTCATTTCTGAGGCATAGGTCCGGAGTGAGGTCTGGATAAGATTTTCTTGGGGCTTCTAGAGAAAATTGGGGGTGGGACCAGGGAATTTGTTTCTAGGGAAGTCACTTGCTTTGGTTCTGCATTATCTGTGGTTCTGTACTGTCAAAGATCATCAAACTTGGTGATGCCTATACTTTCAACATCTTTCAAGATCTATTAAGTCTCAGACATCATTAATGACTGGCTAAAGCATCTCAAACTCTGTGGGTAGTATTGTCATATGATATATGACAATTTGTTGGACATATCTGCACTTCCAGAACACCTAGGGGGAGAAAAAAGAAAAAAGACTTAGCAGAATTAGGCATAACCTATGGAGAAGGAGGAGGGGGAGGGTGAGGAGGAAGAAGATGAGGACAAGGAGGGAGGGAGGATGATGTTTTCTTGGCTTCTAACTTGATCATGGGGAATGGTAGCCCTTGACTTTATTATACCTGAGTAAAGGAAGTTCCACCATGAAGTGAGTAGAACTGTTGTCTCCCAAAAAGAGCTGTTTAAATCCTAACCTCTGCAAATGTGAATAAATTCATTGTAGGTGTAAAATTATATGAGATCATATTGCTTTAGGGCTCTAATTCAATGACAGATATCTATAAAAGAAGGGAGAAATTTGGATACACACACCACACAGGGCATATAGGGAAGAAAGGCATGTGAAAATGGGGCAGAGATGTGTCCGTAAGCCAAGAAATGTCAAAGACTGCTGGCAACCATCCAAAATAGGGACAGATGCATAAAACAGATTTTTTTCTGAGAACCTCTAGAAGGCATCAACTCTGCAGACACCTTGACTTTGGATGTCTGTCTGCAGAATGGTGGGGATGAACTCCTACTGTCAAGCCACATGTTTCGTGGTAATTTGCATTGCACCTCTAGGAAACTAATTCATACTACTAAGCAAAAATAGATCCTCATTTGTATCAACACTAATATTAACACCAATATTTGCATACAAGGATGATGACATTATTCCAATTCTTAATAACAGTTAATAATTGTATATGATTGCATTTTGGCTATTAAAATTAAGAATGGTTTGCTTGTTTTTTTCTAATCATCATTTTATGTCTCTCTTTTTGGTTTTAGACCCTTATGAATTTTACAATGGACTCTCTTGTTGTGGCAAACAACAAGTTTTGCTTTGATTTTTTCCAAAAGATAAGCAAAGATGATGATCATAAGAATATCTTTTTCTCTCCACTGAGTCTCTCGGCAGCCTTTGGCATGATCCGCCTGGGGGCTAGAAATGACAGTGCACATCAGATCGATGAGGTACGTAGACATGTAGGTGCTCCTGGGGGCCTGAGCCGTGCATGCACAAAGTCACACGCTCATCCCATTCGGGTCAGCTGAACTGCTTTCTCTACCCTGGGCTTGTTCCCTTTCTCGGCCATCCCTTCATTCTTCCAGGCCCACTCGAACTTCCATCTCCTTCGTGGAGATTGCCCGGCTTTCCCCCCTACAGCTTTTCTCAGTCTTCTTCTTCATCTCCATCTCTGTCTGCAGGTCTGTCACTCTTTCTTTCTTGAATTTTTTTTGGGGGGGATGCTGGGGATCAAACTCAGGGCCTTGTGCTTGCTAGGCAAGTGCTCTACCACTGAGCTGAATCCCCAATCCCGCTTTCTCTAAATATTGATACCAATATTGCTAGTATTTTTTAATGTGTGTATGTTTTCTTTCTCATGCATTTTGTTAACTAGTTATTGAGCTCTAGATATTTATCCAGTGTTAGAGTTCTCAGTATTCACTTTCCATTCTCTTTCTCTCTTATTCTGTATCACATTTGTCAGAAAATCCTATTGGCTTTTCTTTCCAAATATACCCAGGATCCAGGTGCTTCTTACCATCTTCCTGGGGGCTGAATCACACCATCTCTTCTAACCTGGCTCAGACCATTTGTTCTGCACCCAGCAGTTTGAAGTCCTTTCAAATCTAAGGGAGAGCCTGTTTCCCAGTTACTTAAAAACCTAGACTTCTCTTTTGGCTCATGATAGAAAGCTGAGTCCTTAATATGGCCCCCAGGATCTGGGGTCTGACTCTCCGTCTAACTCTGGGACTCTATCTCTTGCCCTCCTTGCTCCTTTGCATGCCTGCCACACTGGTCTTGGGGCTTCTTTGGGAAGCTGGCCAGCTCCACCCTGAAGCCTCTACTCCAGCCCCTTTGGCCTCATGGCTCTTCCCTTGGACAACTGATGTTCTAGTTTGTTTTCTCTTTCGAGACTTTCATCAGCATTCACCTCCTCTAAGAGGACTCTTCTGACTTCCCAATCTAATGTCAACTCCAAACCCTAATCTCATGAAAGAGTCTAGTTATATTCCCCCACGTGGTGCTTCCCACCACTCAACACTCTGCATAAGATGGTCAATTACTATGTATTGCTGTTTGTATGCCTCACTTACTAGACTACAGTCTCCTAGTGGACAGGAATCTTTGCCCTAGAACAGTGCCTGATTTATAAATAATGTAGAATAATGCAGAATGAATGAATGAAGATGACAATAACAGCTCCTCAAGTAAACTAAAGGCTCTTGAGGTTGGCCTTAGATGTCCTTGGATCTAGCACACAGCACAAAGTTTAGGTATGTGAAAGGCTATTGTCGCTGAATATGGAGAAGTCAAATTTATGGACTAAGGCAGAATGTGTTTGGGGTCATTCTGCTTCACTTACCTACTTAGACTTGCCTTTTCATTTTCTTGATTCATTTGCAAAACACAGCTGCACAATGAGGTTTGCCTTTTCCAGGTCCAGCCAATGTTTTTTCTCCAGGCACTTAAGGGTCACCTGCCAAGGACCAGAGTGTGCGCATTGTCAAGCTCTGGAGAGCTTATCTTTTGTTGCCCTTGCTCCTTTGATTGTTTGGAAACTCTAGATCAGCTCTATCCTACACAAATATAATGTGTGCCACATACATGCTGAAGAGATTTTTAGCATTCACATTAAAAAAGTTAAACAAGTAAGACTAGTTTCAAAAAAGTTTTTAACCAAACATTTCTAAATATTTTGTCAACATGTAATCAGGATAAACATGTAATAAAGTGCAATTAATATAAAATTTCAATAAGATTTTTATAGTTGTTTTTTCATACTATCTTCAGTGTGTATTTTACACTTGACTTACAGTCGGTTTAGACTGGCCATTTATAAAGTACGCAGTAGCTACATGTAGCTTGTGAATAACTTTATATTATTTTAGTTTTTTATATTGTTTCCCTCCCTCTCTCCTTCCCTCTCTTCTTGCTTCCTTCCCTCTCTCCCTGCTTCCTTCCCTCTCTCCTTGCTTCCTTCCCTCTCTGCCTTCCTCCTTCTCTTCCTCCCTTTCTCCTCTGCCTCACTCCATCCCTTCTCCCTCTTTCCCTTTCCTCCTCCTCCTTCCTCTTCCTCCACCTCTCCCTCTCCCTCTCCCTAAGTTTCCTGTACAAAACTCAGAGCCCTTGCACTATCTTGCTAAATTTCCCAGGCTGCATTGGATCTTGTAATCCTCTTCCCTCAGAGTCCCAGAGTGCTGGGATTACAGGCATGCTCCACCACACCCAGTTTATAATCATTCTTAATTGCAGCCTCTGCGAGAAGGGTAGCATTCGGGTACTTCCTCTCTATTCTACCTCACAGTCTAAGGAAAGAAGCATCCATTTCTTTAAATGATTGTTGATTATTTTGTTTGATTATGTAATGATAGTCATAGTCACATTACAAAAATGTTTCTGAAGCTATTCAGACTTCCTACTGGTCACATTACCTGAAAGACTGTCCCATTATTACACAGGTGCTACACTTCAATGAAGTTTCCCAGAATGAAAACAAAGAACCTGACCCCTGTCTAAAAAGCAATAAACAGGTGCTCACTGATAGCTCTCCAGAAGGGCAGAAGCAAACCACAGGGTCTCTGGACGTGCAGGTGAGCAGTGGCCCTATACTCTTGCTGGTCTTTACAAACTGTTCATCTGGCTGCACCGTATTTGGCAACGGTTGCTTATCCTCAAACGTTAGGTCCTGGCTGCTATAAACAGCAATAATCTCATGACCTATGGTTCCTTTCTGGTTATGCTTTTTATATGTCCTTGGCTGTGAGTTTGTTCCCTAGAGTATGACCTTGTATCCATATCATGAACAAAGGTCATAGTCTCATAACTTCTTTTATAGGCCCCAGGTGCCTAGAATGGAGTCTAGTTGAAGATGAGGGGAAGTCAGGGTATTCTGACTGAGGAATTCTGACGCTCGCTCCACCTCTTGTGGTTCTGCGTTGTGCTGAGAACTGTACTGACACACAAAACCTTTAGAGTTATCTTGGACAAGGTGCAGGAAAGATATTCCCCAGGTTATCCCTGCCTTAGTTTAAGCAGAGAGTGGAGAAACGATTGGCTTTCTTTTAGCTTTTTAAATATAAGAGAGGCAGGGTGCCCCCAAACTCAGACAGCATGTGCATTGCTGAGGCTCCAAGGTGCTTTTCCTGGATGACCTTGAGGCTGCTGTGGAAGCTATGTTCGCCCCAGGGAATCGCTTCTCACCCTCCATTCCTCTCTTCATTGATGGCCCACACAGAGAACTAACACCTCACTAAGAAGCTCTCCCTTTTCTCTGTAAAAATATCCATCATTTAGTGGCGTTTAGTTCTTCTGATAGTCAGGATTAAGGTCACACGTTGCTTCTTCTTTTGTCAGCCTGAATCCTCAAGTGATGAGAGTGAGCTGCTTAGCTGTTATTTCGGGAAGCTTCTCTCCAGATTAGACAGGATCAAAGATTACTACATCCTGAGTGTGGCCAACAGGCTTTATAGTGAACAGGAATTCCCGATTCGTAAGGTGAGTTGTGCGGGGCTGGTGAATGAAGGTACTACAGGGTGTACGCCCTGAAGAAAAGTAAGTAGCTAAATGATTTACCTGCCACCTAGCATACATCTTTGACAGGATGAAGTGCTGTGGAGTGGTGAGGTGTTTGGGATCTGCCTCCTTCGGTCCCCTACTAGGGTTTCCCTCCCTCTGGTTTTCAACTTGAGTTTATGAAGTCCATTGTGAGTGTCATAGAATGGGTCGATAAAGGGACATGCGAGCTGAGCAGGTTTGGTAATTGCATTTTCCTGACACCTTCCTAATGAAGGTGCCTGGTAGATGCAGTTTGTAGCTCTTTTGCTTGTGGGCTGCCTTTGAGACACTGCTCTACCCACCTTCCCCTATTTTTTTTTTTAACACACTCAGGCAGCACCCCCCGGGGAACTGTGCTCCTTTCAGAAAGACAGTGGTGTGATAGGAGACTGCATGGGGGTCAATGCGACAGGTCTCTGTGGGACCAAGCAGTTTTCACCTGGAGTAGGGAATACCTCAGTTCGGTCTCTAGAAAAAGCCCATGTACCAAGCTCTAAACGTGAGGGATGAGACCACTGGCAAATATGTGCCACAACTGATTAGAGCTGGGCTGGTCAGGGGAGGGAGGCAGCTAATGTTGACCAAAATAAGTATGCTCTCTTGTAATGGGAGTGAAGCTTTTAAGAAAATGGCTTTTTGAGATATAAATTCTTATATCATGCAATTCATCTATTAAAAGTATACAAATCAGTGGTTTGCTTAGTTAATTATTTATTTAAAAATAAAGTAAAATACACATATCACAAAATTTTCACTATTTTTAGTATAGTTCATGGTATTAATTATATCCATACTGTTGTGCAGATGTCACTCAATCTCCTTATGAAATTTTTCATCATTTTAAGCAGCAACTCTGCAAGTATTAAGCTGGGGTTTAATTTACAGAATAGAAGAATTTTAGTGCTAAGTCATTCAAGTTACTTGGTATTTATCTTGCGATGTCTCTAGAAAGAGATTGTTCAAATAAAAGGATGACTGGTAGGGAAAGTTCATGCCATTGTAACTACAGACTACTTTTTGAATAAACATCTGTGTCCTACGTTGTCACGACAACAACAGAATCATTTCTGGCTAATTAGGACTAGGGGTAGACAGCAGCTGACAGGCCTGCTTCTGCAATGCTAGGTGACTAGGCATCTCACTAGACCAGCTTCTCACTAGGCATCTCACTAGACCAGCTTCTTCTCGTGACTGCCTCACTCTGAACTGTTCCCACCTTTGTATAACTTTGTTGCACTATTTTCCATTTCCTCCAATTGAACAGGAATACTCAGATGGCGTGGTTCAGTTTTACCACACGACAATCGAAAGTGTTGATTTCCAGAAAAACACTGAACAGTCTAGAGAGATGATTAATTTCTGGGTTGAATGCCAATCCCAAGGTAAGAAAGACCAAACACACTGTAGCTGGTAAAAGAGAATCAGCCATCCCAGCTGTTCAGATTGCTCATCTTTTGCGGGCAGATGTTCATGTGTGTGGACTGCTTTCAGAACTCATTTTGAATGCATCGAACAGTTAAAATATTTAGCTATTTCTGTTTCTTATTATTGGTCTTTTTCCCAACATAAATAAAGGTAAAATGCTTTTTAGCCAAGCATAATAATGCTAGCAGTATGTTAACACTTTCCATTAATTTAAAAGGGTTAGTGAAAAGTTAAGATTTCAAATAATTCCAGGTATTCAGAGGAGCATGGAAATAATAAAGTCTTCATTCTTACCAATGTTTCTCTATGTGTACAGGCATTTCCTGAGTGAAGGAGCATGTAAATCCAACATATAGAATAATATTTTAGTATAAAAATTCTTTTGCTGCTCTGCTTAGCTCCTAGCCAAATGGAAGTCTCTGAATGGAAGTGAGATCAGTCTGTAAGAACGTGGGGCTCTTAAAATGGTCATTGCTCTCCAGTTGCATTTAAATATGATCTGGTGCCCCCAAGTGGCTTGCTGACAGACCAGTTCGTTTAAACAGACTTTGCTGGCTGCCACTTGGAAGTGGCCACCATTTACTTTAGCTGCTCCCTGCTCTTCAATTGTCCTCCTTATAATTTCCCTTTCATGTGATTCAGTTACATGGCTACTCCAAAAGACATAGATTATGCTGCTTCCGAATAATATTATTCTTCACGACATACCGATATCTTATTTGTGTTTAACTTGATAGAGTGAGAGATTCTTCATTCTTAAGATATTTGCATTAAAACAAAATGGAAACCAAATGAAACCAAGCCTGTCTTCAGGTAAATTAGTGACATAGCCTTGGCATTGATGACCATCCAGGTTCTCAGTAACTCTGCCTGTAAAATGACAGAGGGGACTTTTCTTACCTCCATAAAATTCCATGGTTCTTTAAAATGGCATTTTAAAATTTTTAGTAAATAGAACCCATTATCTCATGGTCTGAATTGTTCCTAGTATGAGCTCTGATTTTTGTTTCAACCTTTCTAATGTGTTTATTACAGAGTTTCTTTTTGGTAATATGTGTGGATCACTATTTTGGAATCACAGCAGTATTCTCAGCACTGAATATTCATTTCCCCCATAGACAAAAACCCACAATCCCTATAAAATATCTGGAATATATATCTGGGTTTATGTGTTATATTAGAATTATTGAGGACCCCATTTCTTGTACTTACAACATCTATCACCTAACAAAACAATATAGCACACTTAAAAATATTCTTTAATTATACAATTGTGAATTTCAAGGTTACAACAGTTTGAGTGTCTTATATTTACTTGTAATTAATACCTAAATTTGCATTTCCTTGATAAGGATCTATCCAAGTGTTAAAGTTCTCAGTATTTGTTTTATATGATGAGCTAAGAACAAAGGGAAGCTTTGTTTTTACAAGATGACTCCGAGTGTAGAATGGAGAACAGACTGGAAGTGCACAGAAGTGGATGTGGATGCAGGTGGTAGAGTTAGGGCACCACAGCAGAAGAACAGGCTGGAGGAGTTGGTGGCTGGGGCAGCTGGTAGTAGGGAGAACTGGGAAGAGGATGGATTGGAGAGCTATTACTAGGTGTATCAGAAGAAATTTTATCAATCCCTTGGGTATTATTTAATGAGAGAGTCATCAAGAATGAATCCTACTGCTCTGACCTGAACATCTCAATTCTTTAAAGATAGAAAGCAGAGTCCATATGCCCAAATAAAGAAATTCTCTTTCTGTCACCCATTCATTTTCCATTAAATATTTTAATGCAAGTTTTCAACCAAATTAAAGATTTTTCTGTTAAGAGAATATGCCCTATCCATGATCTGTGTTTTTTTTTTAAAGGATTCCTAAGAATGATAGAACTTTCATGAACATGGTTTATATCCTATAGTTTGAAATATTTATTGTAATTATTGCTATTTAACTATTGCATCCTCATTAATGTGGTTATTAATTAATTAATTTAGCTATTCTACAAAGTACGCATATTTCATTGCATCATGTTGTACATGATAAATATACACAATTTTATTAAATTAAAATCAATTAATTTAATTGAAAATACATCAATTAAAAATACTTTTGAATTGGGTGTGGTGTTGCACGCCTGTAATACCAGCACTCGGGAGGCTGAGGCAGGAATTTGTGCAACAAACCGGGCTACATAGTCAGTTCAAGATCAGCCTGAATTATGCAGCAAGACCTTGTCTTGAAAAACTGAAAAAAAAAAAAAACCTTCTAAAAAAGAGATCAAACTCTTTATCTGAATTTGCTTCTGAACTCAGCCAACAAGTGAGAAGACTCAACTTCTCCTCTAAGTCTTCTTTTCCTATTTCTTGTTTA
Source organism: Hystrix cristata (assembly GCA_004026905.1). Classification (NCBI taxonomy): domain Eukaryota; kingdom Metazoa; phylum Chordata; class Mammalia; order Rodentia; family Hystricidae; genus Hystrix; species Hystrix cristata. The sequence goes on along the minus strand of PVJO010008657.1, from coordinate 26,738 downwards.
TTTGTAGTGGTCTTGCTTTTATGCCCCATCTCCCCCAAGACTTACCACCCCCATATCAGAGATGCAAAGCACTCTGCATCTCTCTTTCATGGAGGAAGTGGTCTGTGGTCTTGTTGGCAGTCCTTAGAAAAGAAGAGGGGAGATAAGCCCCCTTATTGCTCCAGATGTGGCTGAGCAAGTGGTCCTTTCTACCAGTGAATGCACAGGTTTGCCGAACTGAATAAATACCTCTCCTCGGCCTCAAGGTTAGTGGCACAAAGGCCAAGTTGAGCTTCTGAACACAGACCAGGGCATGTTTTAATGCCAGTGTGTGGGTGCAGAAGATGTTGATCTGTAAATAAAAGTACAGAGTACCTGAGAGAAAGGTTCATTGTTTCTCCTGCCTGCAGCATAAGGCTACAACCAGGGCATTTGCACACATTTGTCATGACCGGTAGGCTGGGAGCAATAGTTGACCCGTTTTGATTTGTGTTTGGTGCCCTGTACAATACGTTTTTCTCTTCTTATGTTTGGGATACTTCCACTTCCTGTCTTCTGTCCACCTCATTCTGACTTAGGGCCATTTTAGTCCTGACTTTTCCTTAGGAGAAGTCTTCACAGTCCAAAATTATCTGTCATCCCTTTACCCACATGGCCCAGAATTCCCATCCCTTTAAGGCTCCAGACAGTAGTCAAAAGGAAAGGGGTTTACTAAATAAATCCTGACTAATTGATTATTAATTATCTAATGTCTCCTTAGGGAGTTATCCCTCCCAAAGTATTTTAAGTATACATGGTGTCAACATAATGTATTGTTACGGGATTTAAATACAGGTCTTCTTGAGATAGAAGGATCTTGGTTTCATAAAATCTCAGCCTGTGGTTAAGTAACTAGTGACTTGATATTTTAAGGTGGAAAAGGACATATCCTAAAATGGACTATTGCCCAATAGCATTGGGCTTTACAGTCATTCTTAATGCTGTGTTATTGAAAGAGGGAGCCCCAAAGCTGGGCCAAGAGAGGAAAGAGGGAGCTTCAGAACTGAACCCAGCTAGCCTTGCTGCTTCTGGGCTGTTTGTAATCAGATCTCATCGCCTAGGATATATTGCTCCATTAAGAACAGGTAACTGTACCTGCTTCTCATGGCTTGTGTGGGGCAGAATGAAAAAAAGCAAGAGAAAGTCCTGACGAAATAGGGTTTTTGTCAAGGTGCAGTCCATTTGATTTTTGTTTATATGTAAACATATACACTGCACTGTCATAAGTGCTTGAGACAGAACATTTATACCATAGTACTGGGGATTATGAAATAGTCAAGTTGTTGGTCTATCATTTGAAAGGTAAACTGTGGTATTAGATGTCTGCTGACGAGTTCCGACTGTAGTGGTGTAAAGAATCAGAGATTCTGAGTTCTAGTGCTCTCAGTTGGATCCTCCGTCCGGGTGGAGTGAGGGAATTTCCCACACCATCACCCTCACCCTCTCCTCCTCTTCCACTCGACCCACGGCCATGAGTTATTCTGTTTTCTTGGGTTTCCTCTTGAATGAAACACTCTCCAACCTTGGGGGTGTCAAGATGCATTAAAAATCTTTTTATATGAACACTTTGATACTTTCTCTGGCATTTTGTCTTTAGGTAAAATCAAGGAACTGTTCAGCAAGAACAGTATTAATGATGCGACTGTGCTGGTCCTGGTGAATGCTGTTTACTTCAAGGCCAAGTGGGAAAAACCTTTTGACTGTGAAAATACAGTTGATGCACCTTTCTTTCTAAACGAGGTACAGTGTTGGAGCCCACGGTCTGTCGACCTCCCACTGATATTTTCCACTGACAATGGTTTGGCGAGTGTAGACACAAGTCTAAAGCTTAGTTCTCCAAGTTGCAGCTTACAATTTTAATAAGAACATTTCATGATTTAAAAAAGTTGGCACCTGAAATTCATCGAGCATTTTTGCGCACTGAATGGGGCAGTTGCTGGATCCCAGCCAGCCATCAGTTAGCTGGTTAACTGTGTTACTGGGATAAACTTTTCTCTCAAGCACTGACTGTCCTCATCAGTAGATTAATGCACTCTACCACGGGGTCACTGTGAGGTTTCAGGTGCCCAGAGTGGGGTCTTTTCTTCTGCAGGAAGCCCATGAACAGATATTGTTAATTAGTATGTAGACAATTAACACTGAGTTGCATACTGTGGAGGGGCTGTTCAGGCTTGAGGGAACAGGGCTGAGGCCGAGGGGCTGGGATGTAGCAGGCCTTGGAGACATAGAATTTGCCGAGCTTGCTTTGGCGGATGAGGCTCTGAGAGTTAGGTAGATAGAAAGTCTACTGATAAGTAGTCTCGGGTTAAAAATATGAGAAGATAAAAGCGTAAGTATTGGCAAACTAAGGGCTGACCGATCCACGGGCAGAGGACCCTCTTCGGCTGGGTCACTGGTGTGCATCGGGGCTTCTGGGGAAGACCCTTCTCGTTCTCGGGAAAATTAGGGCTGTAAGAGCCTATAAGCTTTCCAGGGCTGCCTGTCACCTCCTGCCTTGTCTACTGCAGAATGAACAGAAGAGTGTGAAGATGATGAATCAGAAGGGCCTTTTCAGAATTGGCTTCATCGAGGAGCTGCAGGCACAGATCCTTGAAATGAGGTACACCATGGGGAAGCTCAGCATGTTTGTCCTGCTGCCGTCTCCCTCTGCAGACAACGCGAAGGGCCTGCAGGAGGTCAGTCTCTTTTTCCATGTCTGCACATAAGTTTAATTAGATGTCTGTGGGGAATAACATGTCTGTCATCTACCATCCCGAGAAAGGATGATATCCCAGCTGTCAGAGATATCGAAGACCATATGAGAATCTGAATTAGATTTTATACTTATTTATTTGTTTAAAACTAAAGAATAAGTGCCAAAATGTTGGAATATGATTCTTATCTCTAAGTTGATAGCCATCTGTAATCATTTCTCCAGATCACAGAATATGGATGTTGAGCAATTTGAGAATTGCTGCAAATGAGTCAACTTTTCCTTTTACCTAAAGATGCTGACTTGTAGCCTCTTACAGAGGCTGTTTTGCTATAGTGCAGTTAAAGACTGTTAAGTTGCATTCTATTTTGACAGAAGTAGAGATACTGACACAGTAAGGCAGGAATTAAGGACAGCTGGGAGGCCCCAGTTACTGACTGCACCAGCAGGAAAAAGAGAGTGAGAGAAAGTGAGAGAGAACTACCAGCATAGTAATTACAATAACAGTAACCACCATTCCTACTTCACTATGTGCCAGCACTATTTAAGTACTTTACATACATTATTTTGTTTAACCCTTGTGAGAGCCCATTGTATTATCTCTGTTCTACAGAAGATGAAATTTAACTTCAAAACATTAAGACTGCTCAGAGCTCACCCCATTGAACTTTGCTAGTCTTTGAGCATGAGTCTGTCAGACACCAATTCATACTGAAACCCAGACTGTCCTGTACCTTCTAGAGAGGAAACGAGTTTGCTTGGAGGACTTAAAAATGAAATTAGTATTTTGAGGCTTAGAGAAAGACTTTGAAATGGTTGTATGCAGCTGACTGTTGAAATGGACTCAGGCAATTTGAAGTAATTGGGACATTCTTTGAAGCCTTTTTAATTGGACCCTAAATATAATTTTCTTTCTCTTGTAGCTTGAAAGGAAAATAAACTATGAAAAAATACTGACTTGGAGCAGTTCAGAAAACATGCCAGAAAAAACAGTAGCCGTCTCTGTCCCCCAGTTCACTCTAGAAGATAGCTACGATCTCAACTGTATTCTCCAAGACATGGGTGTCACTGATATTTTTGATGAAACAAAGGCTGATCTTACTGGAATCTCTCCAAGTGCCAGTCTGCACTTGTCCAAAGTTATTCACAAGACCTTTGTGGAGGTGGATGAAGATGGCACCCAGGCAGCTGCAGCCAGTGGCGCTGTGGCTGAGGAGAAGTCACGGCCATCTTGGGTGGAGTTTAATGCCAATCGCCCTTTTCTCTTTTTCATCCGACACAACAAAACTCAAACCATTCTTTTCTACAGCAGGGTCTGCTCTCTCTGAAAGGGGCACACTGGGTGTGGGAAGAAAATGGCAGTACAATCTTCCCCTTGCACACCATGAGCACTTGTGTTTCTGTTACTTTCTTTTTTAAGTTGACCATATTCTATTACTGCCTGCATGCGCCTTTCCTTCAGGCATCAGTCTGAGTGTTTCCTGATCTTTCTCTTACCCTAAAGTTGATTTTCATTTCTCTGTCTACCCTACTCTTTACTACCCTAAAGTCAAGCATAAATTCATCCTCTGTGACCTGAAGTCTAACACAATTCAGAATGGTATTGATTTAAATTACCTTCTTCCTTATGAAGGAATACTGAAAGTTCAAATCATTAGAATGAGACAGTTGAGAAACACTTGGTTCTCTTATTTTTCCTGCAAGGGCTGGAGGGGGCTGTTGTGCCCCTCCCGCATTCCCTCCCCCAGTGGACTGGGACAGCTTGCTTTGGTGTCCTCCTGAATATCTAGTGGTGTCCTCCCCGGTTATCTGGTGGTGTCCTCCCCTGTTATCTGGTGGTGGCCTCCTTGGTTATCTAGTGGTGTCCTCTCCAGCTATCTACCAGCTACTCTCCACTCCAGCATGAGTGCAGCTCAACTATCAGCATCATGCCTTTCCCCAACTCCTGCCACTTTAGACCCTACTGTTGCCCTTTTGGAGAAGGGGAGGGGAATCCTGGTGTGGCTAAAATCAGGGAGTGAGGGATCTGGGCCCATTATTAACATCCTCAGCCCCCACAGCTAGCCTTCTATAAGAGTCTCTGGTTTTAGCCCTGCCCCCTCACTGGATCTCTGCCATGACAGCTGAGGCTGTCCTGGAGCCCTGCACCAATTACAGGCCTGAAGTGGACCAATTGCAGGCCTTCAACTGCTATGTAAGCAGCACTCCCTAAACACTTCTCTGCTTAGTCTAGGAGGGCTCCCTCCAATGTATTTACCCTCCTGTGCTGCAGCACAGGCCCTGTTAAAATAAAGAGTTGCTTTGGTGGTCCTGTAAGCTTGCTCACAAGTTAATTCTCAAGTAGTGTGGGCTCCAAAAATCCTGTAAATCTGATTGGGATTCTTACCCTGAGTAGCATGGACAGAGTGGTTGGTTCAAAAGAAAGAGCAATAAATACTGGGGGCCATTGGCACTGAAGAGCTCCAGACACCAGCAGCAATGGAGATCAGCAGCAGAGATCAGCACTCAGCAGAGCTGACCTGTAGTGTTCAGCAAAAGCTGGCACCAGATGGTGGCAGCCGGCAATGGCAGCAATCAGTCACTGGCTGTGTCAGCTGTTGGGATCCAACATTATCTGGTGTCACTTGGTGACACCAGGACTGCTAGCAGAGCTGTACTTTGTCAATTCACGATTTCTAAATTGAGCGAAAGAACCTTAGGCTGATTGGCAACAAGACCACTTCTGAGAGATGGTAAAAGCAAAAACCACTTTAACATGGGTGGCAAGAGAAAATGTTCGAAATGTATTTGGGAGACTCAACTCTATTTCTAGGTAGTTCTAATCACGGCCATCACTGGTCAAGGTAGGGTTCAGGGGTGTACTTACGTGATAGCCAAGGATGTGTGAATGGTGCTTCCAGTGTTCTCCATTCAGCTGCTTGCACAGCTGGAGCATGGGAATGATAGCTGTACTGTGAATTTGACACTAACCTGGCAAAGTGGCAAGTGGGTTTTAAAAATGTTTGTCTCAGTTTTCCTTATTGACTCCTCTAAGGTGCTTCCCTAATGTTTCCCTCTACCTTTTCTTCACCCCCTTCCTCAGAGAATTCCCATTGGTAGTTGGTTACTCCTAAATGCCCAGTATGCTGAGGTGAGAAGATAGATGCTGCCACTGTTTGGACACCTGGAACCCTAGTCCTCTTTCTCTGCTCTTTGGCAACAAGGACCTGTTTGTCCTTCCAGAAGCCCTGTGCCTGGCCATATAGTAAGAGCAGTCCTGGGCCTCAATGCATGTGGAAATCCTTTTCAGGACTGCTGTTGGCGTCATATTGAACTCAGGGCTTCTGAAAGCCAGACTCCCGCGTGCTCAGACTCCTGGACTCTTCTCTGTTCTCTGATAAAGCAATCTGAGTTCATGATCTCTGCCTCAGCTAAGATTTCTGAAATGACCCCTAGCATGTCTCAAATCAAGAAATCCGTCAGCTTCTTCTCTGCCAGTGTGAATTTCTGGTCTTATGGTTCAGTTTGCCAACATGGCCATAAGTCGTCCTCCTCCCAGCCGCCCCCGGACTGGTTAAGGGTGTCTGTAGCAGGTTTCACTGGAATAGCTGGGTTAATTTTACCCAATTTGATGTGGGTGTCTTTCCCTACCCCACTGATGCTTTTGTGCTGTGAGAGACAAATTCCACGTTCTTCCTGCAGCTTTCTCATTATCAAAGCTCATTTATGGAATAAAACAAATTGTTATTTTATTTGTTTTATTTGTTTTTTCCTCAAACGAGGCAGTTTGAGGCAAAAATGAATTCTTGACTCTTCATTTTTATTGAACCAGTGAGATTGGTGCTGCAACATGGCAGCTGAGGCAGAAAGGGCATTCATTATTGCTAGAAAATGAAAGAAATCATCAGGAGAATGAACCTCCTCATTTATCAGTCTAAGTCTCCCTTCATCCAGCATTGTTGACAAGTAGAACAAATGAGGTAATGTGGATTCAAAAACCATTGCTTCCTCTGTGAGTGCAGATATTGTGGTGAGAGAATGATGACTGTATAGGACCAAGAAGGCCCTCTAGTGCCCTCTACTTCTGACTCTAGGTTCTATTTACTGTATTCATAGTCATGACCTCCTTATATATCTATACATCATCTAGTACATAACTTCCCCTCAGACTCTTGCTCAGTTTTTCCCTTGATCTGGGCCAAGCCAGAACATGTTTCTTCAATCCTAATTGCTGTTTACTTCTTTTGTGTGAATGGTATTTTAAAAATCACTCATTAAGACTCCAGAGGTTCAACTGGGGCAACAAGATGAGGAAGTCTTGTGGTTGCCTTTGAATTTCTTTGCTTTATAGTTGAGTGTGAACTTCAGGTGCGTTCTTCATCTACTCATGTTGCACTCTTGTTTCCACAAATCCGTTTTCTTTCTACTCAATCAAAAGGATCCAAATCTTTTTTACTCAACAAAAATACCAGAAAACACTCCCAAAGTGCTTATTATTCCATTAAATTTTAAGTCTGTAGACTTAATATTTAACTTATAAATTCACATACTCTAATACAGCAAGTTTCCCTTCTAACTAATGTTATTCATCATGTGCATCAAATAAATCTTTCTCTACAAATGGCTGAAAAGGATTTTAAAAGCAATCAGATAGACTATAATGGGTCTGGGGCGATTTCACATACTGTTTGTTGATACACATTGATTTTGAATAGATAACTCATGTTTGAGGTGAAAAAATGGCAGAAGTACAGGATTATGAAAGAAAATAAGGAAGGATACATTATGCTATAGGGACAAATAAGAGGTTTCATAAAAATGATTTATAGCAAGAAGTAGAAGAAAATTTTAGAACACATTTTGACATGCTTAATAGGATTTAAGTAGACATGGCATGCATAGAATTTAAGCAGAAAACTATGATAAACTGCTGAAATACAGGAAGACTGAGAGGGAGTTAAAATGCAGTAGAATAACGTAAGCAGATTTTATTCATGTATTGTTTTTATGAGTGTATGTTTGCAGTATATAATAATTACATTCATTGAAGAGAGTTGGTACATGTGTATAACACATCTTAGTTCTTCTTTAAATACACTTCCCTTCCCCTCTCTGCACCTTCCTCCATGTCTTGAACCTCTTCCTATCTTAGAAAGCTCTATTCCTGTACTTCCTATTCTCTCTCTTTTGTTTTCATATAGGAGAAACCATGAATTATTGATGCTTGTGTGTCTGATTTGTTTCACTTAATATTATGGTCTCAAGATGCATTCATTTTCCTACAAATGACTCAAGTTTATCCTTTATGTCAGAGTAGTACTCCATTTTGTGTAAATGCCACATTTTCTTTATCCATTGATCTGCTGATAGACAGATAGGCTGCTTCAAAAATGTAGTGTTATGAATCGTGCTGGTATAAACATGGGTATACATGCAGCACTGTAATATGATGTCTTTAACTCTTGGGAAGATATGTGGAGGGGAAAAAGCTGGATCAAATGGAATTTCTAGCCTTAGTTTCGTGAGGGAATCTCCATACCGATTTCTATGGTGGTTGTACTAGTTATCATTTCCACCAACAATATCAAAGGATTCTTTTTTTCCTCACAGCCTTGCCTGCAATTTGTTATTATTTGGTTCCTTGATGATATCCATTCTTTCTGGGGTAAGATGGAATCTCAGTGTTGTTTTAATTTGCAGTTCTCTAGTGGCCAGCAATGTTGAACAATTCTTTATGCATTTATTGGCCATTTGTATTTCTTCTTAGGAGATGTGTCTAATTCATTCCTCTTGCCCATTTTTGTTGGGTTTTTAATTTTGGGCACTTAATTATTTCTGAGTTCTTTATGTATTCTAGATATTAGTTCTCTGTTACAGGACTAGCTGACAAATTGTTTTTTCCCCCATTTTGTAAGTTGTCTCTTCATTCTGTTGGTTGTTTTTGCTTTTGCTGTACAGAAGCCTTTTAACTTGATATGGTCTCATTTGCTGATTCTTGGTAGTACTTCCTGACAACTGGGATTCTGGTGGGAAAATTTTTGCCTACACCTATGACTTCAAGAGTTTTGCTTATTTTATATTCTGGCGGATTAAGTGTTTCTGTTTCAACGTTTAAATCTTTGATCCATTTTTTATTTAGTTTAGTACATGGTGAGAGATATGCGTCTAGATTTAATCTTCTTCAAATGGCTAGCCAGTTTCCCCAACACCATTTGTTAAACAGTCTATCTTTCCTCCAGCGTATGTTTTTTGTTCTTTGTCAAAGATCAAATAGTTGAATGTGCTTGGGGTTGTTTTTGCATCATCTATTCTGTTCCATTGATTAATGTGTCTGTTTTTTGCCTATATCATACTGTTTTTTAAAATCACTGTAGATTTGTAATATAACTTCAAATCTGGGATTGTGATCCCTCTCGCTTTGCTCTTATCACCCAGGATTGCTTTTGCTGTTCTGGGCTCTTCTGGTTGCATTTGATTTGAGGATTGTTTCCTCCAGTTCTATGAGGAATGCTATGGTATTTTGACTGGGATTGTGTTAAATGTGTATATCAATTTTAGTAGTATGGGCATTTCGACAATATCATTTTTGCCAATCCAGGAACAAGGGATATCCTTGGTTTTTTTTTTGATGCCTTTTTCAATCTTCTTTCTCAGAGTACTGTAGTACTCTTTGTAGAAGTCGTTAACTTCATTGATTAGGTTAATTCCTAAGAATTTGATTATTCTTGATGCTATTGTGAATAGTGGTTTTTCCTAGTTTTCTTTCTCATTATGTTCATTATTGATATACAGAAATATTAATATCTGTGTGCTGATTTAGTATCTTACTACACTACTTAATTTTTTATTAATTCTAGGAGTCATTCGTTGGAATTTTTTTGTGTGTGTTGCCTGCAAATAATGGTAATTTGATTTCTTCCTTTCCTGTGCATATCCCTTTTATTTCTTCTTATTGCCTGGTTCTCTTGCTAAAGTTCTCAGTACTATGTTGAACAGGAGTGGTGATAGTGGACACTCCTGTTTTGTTTCTGATTGTAGAGGTGAAGTTTTCAGTTTTTCTCCATTTAATATGATGTTGGTAATATGTTTGTTCATAAATGGCCTTTATCAGGTTGGAATAAGTTTTTTCTATACACACTTTCTTCAGTGCTTTTATCATGAATGGATGTTGGATTTCGTCAAGGCTGTTTCTGTGTCTATTGAGATGATCATGTGATTTTTGCCTTTGCTTTTTTTTATATGACTATATTACATTTATTGATTTGGATTTGCTGAAGCATTCTGGGATGAAGCCTACTTGATCATGATATATGATCTTTTTGATGATTTGTTGCATTCTGTTTGATAGTATCTTCTTGAGGATATTTGTAGCTATATTCATTAAAGAGATTGGCCTATACTCTTTTGCTTTGGTTACATTCTTGTCTGATTTTGGAATCAGGGTAATGCTCACGTCTATGAATGACTTTGGGAGTACTTCTTCCCTTTAAATTTCATAAAAAATTTGGAGAGTATTTGTGTTACATCCTCCTTGAAGTTCTTGTAGAAGTCAGTAGAGAATCCATCAGAATCTGGACTTTCCTTAGTTGGTAGGGTTTTTTTTTTTTATATTACTGTTTCACTTTCACTTCCTGTTATTGGATTATTCAAGGTTTTTATATCTTCTTGGTTTAGTTTTGGTAATTTATATGTACTTAGAAATCTATTGATTTCTTCCAAATTCTCCAATTTATTTGCATATAAATTTGCAAAGTAGCTGCTAATAATCTTATGGATTTCAGCAATGTCTGTTGGAAGTTCACCTTTTCCATTTATATTTGCACTGATTTGTATCTTTTCTTTGTTTCTTTCTTCTTTTCTTTCTTCATTTGTTTGTTTGTTTGTTTGTTTTTGGTAAGACTGGCCAAGGGTTTGTCTATTTTGTTTATCCTTTCAAAGAAGCAGCTCTTTGATTTACTGAGTCTTTGTTTTTTTAATTTTAATTTCATTGATTCCTACTCTTTCATTGATTCCTGATCTTTATAATTCCCTTCCTTGTACAAGCTTTGGGTTTAGATTGTTCTTGTTTTTCTAGGATCTTGAGGTGCATCATTAGTTTATTTATTTGTGCCCACTTTGTTTTTACAGCTTGTCATTCACAGCTATACAATTCCTTCTTATACTGCTTTCTTTGTGTCCTATAAATTCTGGTATGTTGTACTGGCATTGTAGTTTGATCCTAGGAACTGTGTTATTTCTTCTTTGATTTCTTCTGTGATCCATTGATTATTCAAGAGGGTATTGTTTAATTTGCATATATTTTCATAATTTCTGTGCTTTCTTTTGCCATTGATTTCTAGTTTCATTGCAGTATGATCTGATAATATGAATGGGAAAATTTTGATTCCTTTGCATTTACTTAAGCATGCTTTATTGGCTAGTATGTGGTCCATTTTGGAGAAAGATCCTTGTGGTGCTGAGAAGAATGTGTATTCTCTTTTTTGGAGCACAACAGTCTACAGGTATTTATTAAGTCCATTGGTTCAAAGGTTTTGTTGAATTATGGTATATCTTGGTTGATATTTTGTTTAGTTGATCTATTTATTACAGTAAGGTATTGAAATCCTCTACTATAATTGTATTGGTGATTATCTCATCTTTTATATCCAGTAGTATTTGTCTTATGAAGTTGAGTGCATCATTGTTTGTTGCATGTATGTTTATAATTATCATCTCATTACTGTTGACTTTTCCCTTTATCAATATGTAGTGATCTTCTTTGCCTCTCCTGATTAATTTTGGCTTGAAGTCCACTTTGTCTGAATATATGATAGTTACTTCTGTTTGTTTTTGGATTCCTGTGGCATGGAATATTATTTTACACTTTCATTTTTAGTCTATTAACTTTTTCATTTAATTATGTTTCTTGTATACAGCAGACTGTTGGATTCTGTTTCTTGATCCATTTTGCCAATCTCTACTTTTTTACTGGGAATTGAGACCATTCACACTGATAGTTATTACTTATAGGTATTGACTTGCTACTATCAATTCAGTGTTTTGTTGTTGCTTATTCTCTTTCTTTTCCTTCTACTTAACTGCTTACCCTAGTGGTGTATCTATTCTATTAGACATTTTATCATTGTGAGCTTTATTGTCTCTTTCTAGGATATCCTTGAGATTTTTTTGAAGTGCCTGTTTGGTGATCATGAATTTCATTCAGTTCTCTTTATCATGGCAATATCTTATTTCTCCATCAATTTTGAAAGATCGTTTTGCAGGATGCATAAGTCTGGGTTGGAAGTTTTCTTTCAGGGCTTGAAACACTTCACTCTAAGCTCTCCTGGCCTTTAAATTTTGTGTTGTGACATCTGCTGCAATTCTAATGGTTTTACTTTTGTAAGTGATTCATTGCTTTTCTCTAACAGCTTTTAAGATTCTGTTCTTCTCTGGGGCTTGTGGGATTTTGCCTATGATGTGGACCTTGTGGAGAGTTTCTCTTTCGGTCAGGTTTATTAAATTGTTTTCCTATATTTGAAAAATTTTGTTTTATTTTAGTAAACATGTTTTTCATACTCTTTGTGCTGTCTTCTGATTTTTCTCTAATTCCAATCAATCTTAGATTAGTCTTCTTTGCATCATGTAGCAAGTATTGGATTCATTTTTTATGTTCTCTTGTTGTTTTCAAGGTTCTTCTTGTTGTTTTAGTTGATCACAGACAATGGCCCTGTCTTCTAGTTCTGACACTCTATCTTCACATTGGTCATGTCTGTTGTCCATACTTTTGATAGATTTTAAATCTGAATTTGTGTTTAGTTCTTTTTATGTGCTCTATTGTCTATGCTGATCATTAGTGTTTTGTATCATTTTGTTTAGCACAGCAAGTTTTTATTAGTGTTTTCTGTAGACTCAATAATCTTTGTGTTTATTAGGTCAATTACCTCTTTAGTTACATCTTTTTTCAGCTCACCAAGTGGTTTATTGATCTTTTTTGTTGTTTCCTCTGTTATTCTTTCAAAATATTTGGCTCTGTCTCTTTGGATTTCCTCCCTTTCAAAGGCCCATGAATCAGCGTTAGGGAAGTTGAGAGGTTTTGGTGGCATTTTTTTTTTTTTTACTTGTGTTGTCGTGTTTCTATATATTTCTTTTTGTGCTGATGCTTACATGTTTCTTATAGTAGAAAGTTTCATTGCTAGTATGGAGACCTCTTTAGTTAACATCTGACTTTCAGTGATGCTCTCTGGGCATGGCTAAGTATTAGCCTTTGCCTCTGTTCCAGGATCCAGCCACCAGTGTTTATTTGGGAGGGGAGGCCACAGTGTATTTGGCCCAGTACCCAGTTCACCAGGAATGTGCTGCAATACTGTTGATGACACAAAGGCAATCCAGATATTGACATCCAGAGAAAAACAATTAATAGCAACAACTATGTCATCTTGGCTATAGTAATAAAATTAGCAACACTAATAGCATCAAAGACAAACTGGATATTGACATACTCTAGAACTCAATAGTATATCACCCTTAACTATTCAAAAAAGAGGTAAGATTACAGTATAAACACTAAGACAAACTTATTATGATCCTACGGTAAATATCAACTAAATGGAACAACTTTACCTCCACTAGCAATAGAACAGTGTTCAACAGTAATAGCATAGTTAACTAGCAACCTAAACATTCTTAAAGTTTAACATAATACTAGTAAAGGTAGAAGAATGAAAATAGAAAACTTTGAAAAATTAATCTTGGAAGATGAGATGAGGAGAAAAAAGCTAGCATGTCCTATTGATGAGTAAAATGGAACAGTATTAGAAAACAGTTGCGGAAAAGAATAAACAAGGAAAAGAAGAAGAAAAAGATCAAAATGAATAAAAAAGAAAAGGAAGAAAAAGAAAAAAATTAAAAGTGGAAAAGGAAAAAGAGAAATAAAGGGAAGAAGTGACCCTTCCCAAAATGAGGAAAGTGAGAGATAATAAAATAGAAAAAAATTTAAGAAGATTGAATAAAATATTCCTCTGTGTTTCTGTGTTTTTGAATGAGTTTTTTTTTTTCAGGATCTGCAGTCTTAGAATATAGTGAGTGACAATTTTCTCTGCCTAGCTTTGGGGCCTGTGGGTTTGCTAGGTGCCCTCCCTGGACCAGAGGCTTTTATGTTCATTCACCCCAGACTACGGTAACTATCCAAGCTGAGACATATTCTTGTTCATGTTAGTAGATGGGAAAAGTAATCAGCCCTCTGGCTGCTGCTAGATATAGGCTGTGGGGTGGGAGTTCAAGCAGACCATTGGACTTAGTGTCAACACATGTTGGGCCAGGTTTTTCATTACAGAAGGGAGAGCCTGTGCCCTTTCTGCCTGAGTTTAAAGTTCTCAGGAGGTCTCTGTCTAATCCACACTCTCTCTATGGTGATCTCTAGTGATTTTCTCTCAACCAGTAACTTTGAGAAGGTAACACTAGAATCCCTGAAGCTGTTGGCCAGGTCCGTACCTTCTCCCTGGGTCTGCTGATCCTCTGGGCTTACTTTGTCTCCCTAGGCATTGGCCTGATCCTAGATCAGGCTGGTAGATTAGTCCACAAATCTGCTACCCAGTTCCCAAGGGAAGCAAAATGTGGAGCCAGCTTGGATTTGGTAGAGGGTCAGGGGTGGGCAGCAGATGCTGCATTAGTTTCTCTTCCATCACTGGGTTCTGGCCTTGTTCACAACCAGAATAGTCAGCACATCTACTGTTCTGTGCAAGGGGAAACAAAATGCAAGCTTGGCTTGGAGTTGGTGAGTGGCCACAAGCAAGGCATGGAATCCACAGGCATGGGATTGGTTGGTGGCAAATGACATGTCTCCATCTGGTCCATGGGGTGAGTGGCTCAGTCCAATCCATAGTGGTGATGGGGCATGGCTCACTCCAGTTCTTTGGAGGCTGTGGCTCTATCTCTAAGTAGATTTTAAAAAGCAGTCAAGAAACAAAATTTACACATTGGAAAACTTAATTCATGATGAGTAAGACAAAATTGAATGTCTCTCTTAGAGTACTGTGGTGGACTTATTACTGTGGTCAACTTGAGCAGCAATGCTCAGCTGAATTGAATTGGTGTGATTCTGAGTGTAGAGGATTCACCTGAAGATTACTACCAACACAATAAAAAGGAGAATAGGATCAGAAGCTAGGTGGTGGCTGTTTCCCAGGAGAAGCTCTGTTGCAGCTGATTTCCCTGAATGAACTCAGCTCTTCTCATCGCAAGAGGCTCTCAGGGCCTTGCTGTCATCAGGGATGGCTGCTGTTTGCTTTGAGGGAGCTCATCTCTGCTGTGAGCATTGTATCCTGGTTCCAGTACAGATTTCTTCAGCCTTTTAGCACAGACATGAATGTACATGGTACATTGCCGTGGGCTCCCTGCCCTTGATTGGATCTTTTGGGTTTCCAGTGCATAGACAGATGTCCTGCACTCTTCCTGCATTTGACTTGTGTGTGTGAATGTTGTAGTTTGCAAATGTCCTGTATTAAATCTGCTCTCTTGCAAACCATTGACTCGAGAAACCATTGACTCTAGAAAACCACTGACTCTAGAAAACCACCGATTCTAGAAAAGTAACTAGTGTAAATACACAGAAAATAATGACAGAAGTTTGTAGATGTAAAGATTGAACAGGAAGTAAGCCGAAGAATGATGTGTTTCTGAGAATGAAAGCAGATTAATTGGTATAGAATCAATAATCAAAGACATAATTTAAGAAAAATTTCTTAAATTGAATAGTGGCCAGATTATACTGATTGATTTCTAAGAAAAAATTATACAAAGTAGACAGGCAAGAGACTTTAAAAACAAAAGGTTGAGAAAAGAATTTTAGCAACTGAACAGAAAAGAAAATAGTTTGTGTGTAAAGGGTAAAAGAAAATCAGATGGAGTTCAAAAGTTTATTTTAAATTTCAGAGGACACTAAAACCTAGTCTACAGATTTGAAGGGAAAACATGATCAAAGAATTTTATACTCAGTCAGGTTGGCTTCTGTGCACACTGCAAAAGAAAATTATTCTCAGATGTATTTCTGTGTATGTGTGTGTGGGTTTAATCTCCAACACTAGCACTATGCTATAAACATCACAGAAATTAAGATTAAACACACGTTGCTTTGGGTGGAATCTATTGTAGTCTGACTAAAAAAATCCAGTAAGGAAATTCCTGCAGTAAAAATATAACCTCAATTTACAACCAAAGGAAGAAAATTCCTTATTCAGAATTCTCCCTATGCCCAAAAGTTATCAGCATGTGATTCTTTCTGTTGGCACTCTTTTTCTTCTAATGTTGGATCCAGGCATAGGATGAGTTTCAGTTTTCAGACTATAACTGTAGTGAGGAAATCACTGAATTGGATTAGTAATGATAAAAATTATTAATACAATACTATTATGCTTATTGTGTGCCAGCATTGGTTGAAATCCGTCATATGCATTAACTGATCTAATCCTTTCAACCATTCTGAGAAGTAGGTTATAATTATTACATTTAAGAGATGGCAAACTGAGGCACAGAGAGATTAAGCAGAAGCTGGATTTGAACCTGGCTGGCTGGATGGATGTTATACATAACTACTCTACGCATCCTTTTAAGTAGAAATAAAGAATAAAAGGGGTCATTTGTTTGCATTTCTTTATTTTATATACATGAACCTTGAGGGTCAAAACCTACTCAAAGTAAAGTTTTGGGGCACAGTGTAGAGTTTGAAGTTGAGAATACTCCTATTCTTGGAGCTTAGAGGTCAAGGATGCAGGGTGTGGCAGTCATTAGATGCAAGGTGGGCAAACACTGTGGCTGGTAAGGAAGGCAGTAAGACGAGGGGGGGTGTGCCTTCTTGCTTCTGTTGTGTGCCAGGCAGTAAGAGGTACAGGCCTTTGCTCTGAGTTCAGAACAGTGTGCCTTCTTGAGATGTGGATGACACTGGTGCCTGCAGGTGCTGGCAAACTCAAGGAAGAGGAGAGGTTCCCACACAAGGTTTATAAGCCACTCGCACACTTGGCTGGAAGCATGTCCAGCCCCCCCGACACCCAAGCTGCGAAGGGAGGTTGTAGTCCTTGCCAAAACAGCATTCACTGACAGTCTAATGAGGAATCTCAAATCATGGGTGATCCTATAACCTAAACCTACCAAAAATTTGATGAAAAAAACCACATGAGGAAATCAATCTGTACAGAGTTAATAGGTCAAATAAGAGATTTTGAATTAGTAACAGTCATCAAATAAGGATAAGGAATTATTAAAAGACTCATTTATCATTTCTGGTAATAAATTTAAGTACTACCAGGACCAATAAGTGGATTGGAAAGCAGAGTGAATGTAAATTAAGGCTTACCTGGAAAATTGAGCTGTAGAGTTTTGCAGAATACAGAATAAAAAGTTAAACATATAAAAAAACCCCACTATGCTTAAAAATGTTAAGAGCCATGCCAGGCAGTTTAGGAAGTCCCAACGTGCATCAGTAGGAATTGCAGGAATAAGAGCAGAAAGAAGGGGCAGGGAATGTGGTTCAGTGTACATCCTGGATTCAACTCCCAGCAACACACACACACACACACACACACACACACACACACCCACCCACCCACCAATAACAACAAATAAATGAACAAACAAAAAACAATAAAATGAAATCAAACCCAGAAAAAGAACTGGAGGGAGGAAGTACTAGATAGACAGAGACAGAGACAGACGGAAAGACAGAAAGAAAAAAAGAAAGAATTAAAAGCAATTGTGTATTTTCAGACTGAATGAGCCCACTGAGAACACACACATCCACACAATGGCAAATTATAGGATACCAAGAAAAAAAATATAATTCTGAAAGTATGATGAGTTAAAAGAAATAGAAGCCATAAAATGAAGTGCCAAATTCAGAATGAGCTCAGGTTTTACTTTGTTATTACCAGATGCTCAAATGATATTTTGAAGTTTGGAGGGAAAACATTATAAAACTCAAAATGCCCAAAGAAACGGCCACATTCATGTGTGAGGCTCACACACATGAGCAAGGACTCTGTATTTTACCACATGACAACTTTAACTTTAAAATATGTCTAAATTCTAGAAGTTATACTCCAAAAATTTATAAATAAATTGGAGAGGAAAATATGAGATTTGAATAGCAATCCCCAAAAGAAAAACGTGATTTAAGCTTAAGTTAGAATTAATATTTAAAAACAAGATCCAGGCATTCTCAACATGAGAAGTGGGAAATAGGGGCACTGTGGTGGACTTAATGTGGTCAATTTGAGCAGGAACGCCCGGCTGGACTGAGTTGGTTCTGGGCGTAGAGGATACACCTGAGGATTGTTGCTGACGCAACATAAAGGAGAACGGGAGCAGAAGCTCGTTGGTAGACTGTTTCCCAGGAGAATCTCTGCTGCGGCTGGTTCTCCTGAAGGGGACTCGGCTGTTCTCGTCAAGGAAGGAGTTTGGGGCCTTGCTGTCACCAAGGGTGGCTGCTGTTGCTTCAGAGGAGCTCTGGTCTTCACCTCTGCTGCAAGCAGTGTATCCTGGTTCCAGTAAAGATTTCTCCAGCTGTCATCTGCAGACACGGATTTATACAGGACATTGCCGTGGGCTCCCAGCCCTTGGTTGGATCTTTCGGGTCTCCAGCGCCTAGATGGATATTCAGCACTCTTCCAACATTTGGCTTGTGGGTGAATATTGTAACTTATAAATGTCTTGTATTAAATCTGATCTCTTACAAACCATTGATTCTGAAAAACTAAGTAAGACAGGCACTGAAGAATGAAAATAGAGAGACAGAGGAGGGAAGGAAATAATACCTCTGGGGATTCTTGCTATATTTTAGGGAATGATGGGGAAAATCGTTTAACCCTAGACAGTAATAGAATACTACATGCAATATTTATGTTAAATTTGTGGATAACCAATTGAAGAACTGAGATAAGATGCATACTTTCCAGTATAATTAGGGAAAATAATAAAAATTTGATCAAATTAAGAAATGTGAAAAAGAAAAGACTAAGCACAATAAAGCATGCTTTATATAAAACATAAACTAAGATGGTATGTAAGTCCAAACATGGCAAGTTCCAAGAAATATGATGAATTATAGTTGTGAGTTAAAAGATAGATTGCATTGGGATGATAAAAATTCTATTATAACCTACTTAAAAGAGAGAATATGTCTTAGTTAATCTTCTCCAGAGAAACAGAACCAATCAGCTATAGATTATACAGACAAATAGTTGTGTAGAAAGAAATTTATCCTGAGGACTTGACTCTGTGAATATGGAGGCTGAGAGGTCCAAGGATCAGCCACCTGTCACCTGCCATCTGCAAGCTGGAGAATAGGTCAGCTAGTGATGTCATTCAGTCTGAGTTCGAAGGCCTGAGGTTCAGGCCATGTGTGTGATGGTATAACTCCCACTTTCAGCATGAGGTTCCAAAGGCTGGAGTGTCAATGATTTAAATCCCAGTCCAGCTCCAAAGGCCTGAGAACCAGAATCACAGGTGTCCAGTGTCTGAGGACTGGCGAAGATGAAGTCCCAGCCAAAGCAGAGACAGTAAATCTGCCTCTTTTCTGCCTTTTTCTTCTATGTGGGCCTACTGCCTTGGTGAAGGGATCTTCACTGTGTCCGCTGATTTAAGTGTTAATCTCTTCCTGAAACAGCCTCACAGATGAACCCAGAGATGATGCTTTACTGGCTCTCAGGACATTTCTTAGCCCAGTTAAGTTAACACACAAAATTAAACCATCATGTAACCCTAAAATTGTAAGAATAGGAAGATCATCAGGGCTGGCTAATAGGCAGACGTGAGGGAGAGATCCTGATAAGTGCACTGGAGGAAAGTAGGTACACTGAGCTGGGGGAGATAGAGAAAACCATGTTAGGGATGATGAACAGAAGGTGAAACTCACTGGACCAAAATGTAATATCAGGGGGGTTTGGAAAGGGAAGTGGGACCACTCCTGGTTTGTGACATCTCTTAAAACTCCAGGTTTGGCATAAGTGCCATTTTAGGAGAGGATTAGGCTCCCTGAGAGAGAGACGCTGGCGTTTCAGGGGTGGCCTGCTGGGTGGAATAGGCTGTCAGTCACTCTACTGTCCCTACGAGGAGGAGGAATACAGCCAGTGAGATATTTGCAAAGCAGGTCATCAGAGAAACTGAAAGCCAGCGAGTGTTGTGTAAGAGGACACTGGCAGGCCCTTGGGAACATGAAAGCAATCTCACTACTCCAATTAGGGACCCAAGTCAGAATGCCAAGAAAACTGGCCTGGAAGTTGCATGAGCAGGCAGCACCTGGAAGTGGCAGGACCCTGGAGAATGAAGAGCCCCGATGGGCACGGACACGATTACTTGCCATTCATTTCCCATACACTGGGAGTTTTGTGTTCATGGGTCGTACTGTACACTGCCCACACCCATCAGAAGTGATTCACAGGAAGCCCCACACCTTCTGCTGGGGACTGCTGAAAGCAGGAGGCCCTGGGGGTTCATCAAGTTCACAGGATAGAGTGATGCTTTGGAAAGAATGACTGAGACAGGACTGCAGGCCAAAAGATAGAAAGTAGCATTTGGGTCAGAGGGTGTCAGCAAAGGGGAGGAAAGAGGGAAACACAGAGGTGACCGTGGGATTTGCCCTGTATAGAAAGGACTGAGAAGCGAGGGGCTCTGGCAGAAGTTGACAGAGAACCGGATGCTAGGCCAGTTACACAACACTCTCCCCTCCTCAGATTGATAAAGGTGGTCAGATCCTGGGGCAGAAAAAAGGTCTATGGGGGAGCCAGTCCCAGAGCACTGTTTGCAACTGGCAGGCCCAGGGAGAGCCTAAAGGGATATGCATGAATCTTTGGGGGTCCAGGGGCAGAATGTTATGGTTTGTGTCTAGTTGTCCCCCCAAAGCCTCATGTGGTAAGAGGTAGCTGGATCTAGACCGTGTGGTTACTAATTAGACCACTGATCGGTTTGGCATGGTTCTGCTGGGATCAAGGACGTGACGTTAGGATTAAGGGTATTAAGATTAAGGGTGGGAGTACTGTCCACCCTAAAGCCAGGTAGCCTGGATAAGAGATAAGATACAGGAAGAAGCTGGTTAGGCCCCCCTTACTTGCATTCCGTGCTGGCTACCTTCTGCCTGTCTGCCATGCTGCCCTGCCCGGACCCAGCTGACTGTGGACCGAAACCTCTACAAACTGTGAGGCAAAGAAACCTTTCTTCCCCTAACTTTGGGTGTCTGGTATTTTGTCTCAGCAACAAGAGAAAAGTAACTAAGACACCCAGCAACTGAATTCAGACTGAACTAAAAATGAGTCTTGGAGGATGCTTTGATTTTGTGTTTTTGCAAATGTGTGATTCTTTTTTTCTTGGTTGTTTCTTTTTTATTTTATTTTTTCTTCTCTTTATTTTTGTGTTTATTATGTTTTCCCACTCTCTTTTGTTTTCTCTTTCTTTTCCCCTTATTTTCTCTCCCTTCCCGCCTTTAATTGGCATGGTATATATACAAAGAAGAATAATGATTAACAAGTGTTTTAATTTAAATAGTACCTGTGGTGGACCTAATGCGGTCAACTTGAGCCAGAACGCCCAGCTGGACTGAGTTAGTATGATGCTGGGTGTAGACGATCCACCTGAGGGTTGTTGCTGACACACCATAAAAGCAGAGTGGGAACAGAAGCTAGTTAGCAGGCTGTTTCCCAGGAGAAACTCTGCTGCAGCTAGTTCTCCCAAAAGGAACTCGGCTGTTCTCATCAAGGAAGGAGCTTAGGGCCTTGCTGTCATCGAGGATGGCTGCTGTTGCTTCAGAGGAGCTCTGGTTGTCATCTCTGCTGCGAGCATCGTATCCTGGTTCCAGGGAAGATCTCTTCAGCCATCATGTGCAGACACGTATGTACATGGGACAGTGCTGTGGGCGCCCAGACCTCAGTTGGATCTTTTGGGTCTCCAGTGCCTAGATAGACATTTGGCACCTCTGCATTTGGCTTCTGGGTGAATATTGTAATCTATAAATGTCTTCTATTAATCTGCTCTTACAACCATTGGTTCTAGCAAATCTAGCTAAGACAGTACCTTTCATGGTCATGTCAGGGTGACCCTCATCAAAATTTCACATAGAGAATCCCAATATAAATTAACTACCAACAAATTAACAGGTTCTGACAATCTTACAGCTTCTCTCAATCTCTAATTACACTTTCTCCATCTGCATCCTCCCACAAATATTCATGCGAACCTAAACACTAGCCCTTCACTCAAGCTATAAAAATAATTCCAGCAGAATTTGATCTCCTGTTTGTTTTTCACCTATCAATATTTCTGTTTTCTCCCTTTCTTTTTACTGACTCATCCCCTTCCTTTACTTCTTCCTCCTTCCACCTCCTAGTCTGTTAGAAGTAGTATAGTACAGACTATAAGGGCCAAAGATAAAAGGGCAAAATTGTTAAAACAAGCTTTAATGTACACGCTTGATATATGATTGGATTTGTTATGTTATAACTGGTAGGACTTCTCTTCTGGAAACAAAGTGACTGAGTTCAAACCTATTAGGAAAGTAGGTTGAAGAGGTAGATAAATATGAAAACGCAAACAAAGCCAAGCTCACATAACTGGAAGGTATACACAAACTAAAGAACTCTCCCTATTAGCAACAAAGTCTTTCCTTTCTAATTATCTCAACCCTCAGTGTGTGTACACACACACACAAAGAAACACAAGAAAGCAAGGCAATAAAATGCCCTAAATTCTCCACTCCAAAGCAAATCCAAGGGACACCGATAGGGATGGAATAAAAAGAAAACAGTTGAATTCTGCAAAATGACAAAAGAAGAAACAAAGGAGCTAGGGGAGGTCAAAGATTATATAGCCAAACAGATAATGGTCTTTGTAAACAGAATGGTCATTGAGCTTAAAGACGATACAAATAAAAAACTAGCAGAAGTAACCAAAAAACTCAATCCATGAATGATCAACTTAGCAAAGAATTAGAGACCATGGAAAAGTCTCAAGCAGAGATCTGGGAGATAAAAATTCTATTGAAAATAAGGGCAGCAGAAATGATCAAGTGAGAAAAGAGTGTCAGAACTAGAAGGCAGGGCAGATGCACTTGGCCATTTATTCAGGGACACCTTAAAAGCAAGAGAGCAGGGGAAATGGATCCAACAGCTACAAGATGATATAAGGAAGCATTACCTAAGACTAACTGGTGTTAGGGATGCATGGCATACAATCTGTTTGCAGAAATCATAGAAAGAATATTTCCCAGGTATGGGAAAATACTTCAACATACAGGCAAGGAAGCCATATAGAAACTCAAATAGCCACAACCAAAAAAGAACTTCTTCAGGACCCACCACAGTAAAAATCTCAAAAGTCCAACACAAGAGCAGAATCTGAAAAGGTATAAGAGAAAAACAACAAATTACTTAAAAAGACAACCTTGTTAAAATTATAGCAGACTTTGCAGCATGAACTTTAAAGACCAGGAAATTTTGGAGTGAAGTGTTTCAAGTCTTAAAAGAAAACAACCATTAACTTAGAGAGCTATATCCTGTAAAACTATCTTTTAAAACTGATGGAGAAATAAGGACTTCCCATGACCACAAAACCAGCACTCAAAAAATTCTCAAGGATATCCTGGACAGAAATAATGAAACCAACAATGAATGAAAAGTCTGATGGAGTAAGAAGGATGAGAAGTTCAGCAAAAGGGGGATATAAAGGAACCAGCAACAGAAAATAAACACGATGACAGGAATAAGTCACTACCAGTTAGAAATAACTCTTGCTATAAGAGGTCTCAAATCCTCGATCAAAAGACATAGAATGGTCCAAAAAAACAACAAAACTCAGGGGCATCATACAGAGAAAGATAAATAACCTACTTTGATAAAAATGCCATCTATCAAATAGAAAAATACTGCTCAGTAGTATGATTTCAATATATAAGGAAGTGAAAGTTTAAAAACTGAAAAATTTATAGAAATATTGAAAAACTAAAGTATGCCTTTTCTACATACTAATGATTCAAATAGAAAGTGCTCAGAAAATGTAAAGCTATTAATTCTTTAGTAAATAAGAAATTAGTAAAACCACATAACTTGAATGTTTTTACCCCGGAATATTAGAGAACATACTTCATGAACCAAAGAAAAGGTGAAAATAACAAAGTCAGAGATGCTCAACAATGAAGAACAAATATTTTAAAACTATTGGAGCTATGATTTAAAAATGAATAAAGACCGACAACATAGGCAGAAGAAAAGGGACATATGTCATTTTGTATTTGTGGCGGTGCAGTCTACCTAAAGCTACATTAGGGCAGAATTACTGGGTCATATTATAATTGCATGTACAATTTTGTTAGTTATTGTTAAATCCCTACTTAAAAATTATACCATAGTCCTTCCATTAGTAATACATGTATTTATTACATTTGCTGCATTTATTAGTAATATATGTATTTGTACGTTTCCTTAAAAGCACACCAAAAGAATGTTGTAAACCTTATGCTAAATTGTAAGATAAGAAAATATTAGTACGGATTTGATTTAATATTTCCTCATTTTGAGCATATCATCATATGTCATGTTATGTATCTTTTCTTGTATAATATCTACTCACAGTTGTTTGTTTTTGAGGGGATGTTTTTTATGTTTTCTACCTTAATTTCTAAGAGCTTTTTATGTGTTAAAAGGATTAACCCATTGTATTAGAATTGGCAAAGCCCTTTTCTCAGTTTATTTCTTTTTGATTATATAACTTCTTTGATTATTTAACTGCTTTAAATAGTATATTTTCATAAGTTGAATTTATCAATTTTCTAATGTTTCTAGATCTGAGGTCATGCTTTCCCCACTTCAGTTTGTAAGAGAATTGGGTCGTTTTTTTTCTTCCATTACCTATCTCAGTGATGGTGAACCTTCTAGAGTTGAGTGCTCAAACAGCAACCCAAAAGCAACTTACTTATCTCAAAATGCCAACACTGCAATTAAACCTGAATACTGAGGTTTCAGTTTAAAAAATATGCATACATTAACATTTTTGTCTTAAAACAAAAGCAACACACATGCCATAGATTTGCCACCACTAACCTATATGCTTTACTTTGTAAATTAGATCGCTGATACAGATGAAGTTTATTCTGGCATATGAGGTGGAATATATATCCAGTTTTTATCTTTTTCCAAATGGCTATCCAGTTGTTCCAATATCTCTTATTAAAACATCTATCTTTCCTTCAGGGAGTTGAGATACCACTTTTATCATTACTAAATCTCCATATGTGCTTTGATCTATTTAGCTTCTTCCACTTTGGTCTGTCTATTTTTATGCCAACCTGGTGGGTGTTTGTTTTTTTTTTTCCCTGATTCTTGAGATTGAGCCCAGGGCCTTTGTACCCTTTGAACTACATCTTCAGCCCTTTCTGACTCTTTGTTTTGAGACAGAGTCTCATTAAGCCATTAAGTTGCCCAGGCTAGCCCTGAACTTTGGATTTTCCCGCTTCAGCCTCCCACTGTGCTGGGATTACAGGTTTACCTACTCAATATTGGTATTTAATGATTTTAATATGCATACGTTAACATTTATTACTTTTCTTTTGCAGTCTTTTCCTATTTGTTTCCATTTGTTTATTTTTCCATATGAATTTTAAAATCATTTTGCTTTGCTATTGCACTGTTTCTCTCTTTTTAATCTTTTCTGTGATATTTAGGAAAGTTTATATTGTTACCCTAGCCATTACTTTCATAATATCTCTTTAATGTAATGACCTTGTACCACCTTTTCCATACTGCAGGTTTTTAAAGGCCATCCTTTGACTTCCTCCAATTGGCCAGGCAGTAATAAAGAACATTTTTCCTAGCAACTCTTTGCACTTTAAGTCTTTTTGTCTTTATTTATTTATGGTATGCACCTCCTTAATAGAATGTGAATTTAATGACTAAAAGAATTTAAAAAAACACAGTATATTCTTGCTATAGTTCATTTCCTAAACCAGGATCTTGAACAGAGAGTAGATGCTCAAAAATATTTGTTAAATAAATATATAAAATATATAATTTTTGCATATTACAATATACAGGCCTAGCATTTATTTTATTTTTGGAATACTTTCTTGAATTATAGATTTAAATATTATTTGTACTCTAATATTTTGTTTTTGTATTTCAGAGAATACAACTGCATATATTTTAGATTCTCTGTTAGCTCTGATTCTATTCTTTTTATTTGGTATTTTTATTTGATTTTTTTATTCTTTTATGTTGTTTTCATTCAATAGTCTATTTTTATTTCTCCTCTCTGTGTCCCTTATCATATTTTATGTTGTAGGCAATTTGTTATTTAGTCTTATTTGTAAGATGAATTTGTTATTTCTATGATTTCTTTCCTGATCTCAGACAGACATCATTATGTATCTTTCTGTCATCCCCATTTATTCTGAAGTTATGATTGATAGCAATCTTCATGTTCATAATTATTTTCCAAAGGATATTTAGTTCATAAGGTAGCATTATGTCACAGCTTTACCCATCATGGTTGATTTATAGGGTAGTGTTTTCATCAGCTGAAGTTTTGATCTATTTTCTTCTTACGATAGATTTGCATAGTTCAAAAACTGTGAAAATACAGAAAAAAGAAAATATACTAAAATATATAGGATTTTCAGAATAAAAATGACTGGTGTTTTTGAGGAGGTGATTCAGACATCATGTTCTCTTTTCTTGGTTCAAGATTACCCTCTTCTGTTGGTATAGTTAAATGCACATTTCAAATTAAATGTCGCCTAGGGGATAGAAGTGTAGCTCGGTGGTAAAATGCTTGCCTAGCATGTATGAAGCTCTGGCTTTATTCAATCCCCAGCAATATATTAAAATTATAAAATTATGTCTTAATTCTATATTTGTTGATCTTAATATGTTTATGGAGATTTGAAATTAAGTGATTTCTATTACACTGAGGTATAGTTGTACAAGAGCAACAAATACTGGTAAAATGATACTAAGACATTGTTTGGAGATTTAATGATTATCTTTAGAAAATCCTTATAAATAAGGATTATTTATAATCCTTATAAATAATCCTTTTGATT